>VYZX01013824.1:32669-106039 GCA_013401335.1 Brachypteracias leptosomus | reverse complement strand
CAGAGAGCATTTGTTACAGGTCTAGTGGTCGGCCCTGACCTTAAACCTTGACACAGGGCTACAGACCATGGCCTTACGCTCATGAAAGCCCGTTGGAGACAACAGAAACCCTGCTTAGTGAACCTCATTCTAGCTGCTGGGCAGACCGGTTGCCACTGGTTATAATCTCACTGGCAATGTATCAGTGTTGTGCTGTTCTGCTGACAGACACATTGCCTGAATAAGGAAAATCCAGGAGACATCAGTTAGGGCTGTAACTAGAGAGGTCTAAAGGCTTCTGGCTGATGAGAAGGCCTAACCTTAGGGGCAAATCATAAATGGACACATTATAACACCTCTTTCTGATATCGATCACTTGGAGTCTAAGAACATTTCAGCCAGGGATGCAGCCTTTCTTCAGCTCATATTCTATTACATTATGTCTCCCTTTTACCCAGTTACTTATTTACATCAAATCCATAGGGACGTCGATCTTTGAGATGTCCTCCCATCTTTCCTACCAAAATGTGACTGAAACCAGCCAATAGGTTCTGAAAGCTGAGGAAAACGAAGGACAGACAAATGTACAAAGTGACGTTGTTTCCATAGGAAATCAGTCTGAAATATTTTCCACAACTGGAATGCTATGCAGAAACTATCACAGAGTCATCCTGTAAGATGGAACTGCTCAAGAGAGACTTGCATGGTTTTAAACAATGGTAATAGGTCAACTCAACAACGTTTGAAGAGCAAGGATGCCAAGAGGCTGGAAGAAAAATAACAAAGCCTAACATTTACAATAGAAGAGGAAGCAGACATGAAAGCCAAGTCATAGGCAAACAGAAGTTGCAGTAAGAAAAATACTATTAATCACCCTCTGCCCATGATATTTGAAGTGTATTAAGCCACTTTGGAATTGTCTTCTTGATATATGCTTTTGTGCAGGCAGAGAGGCTTTTGACATCAGTTCCCTAAACCACACCAAACACAATATGAACCATTTTTCACCTAATTAATTTTTACAAAAATACTGGCTGCCACCTATTTCACCCTTTGCTTTTGATGATGCCAGGCATTATGCTGGGCAAACAAGACAATGTTGTTCAAGGTTTCTTGGAAAAAAATCCCTGTTGTTATTATTTGTCACAGCACTGCACTGAGGGAAAAGCAAATGGTGAAACAACCGAGAAAAAGACAGACATCGTTTTCTCTGCTCATCTTCCTCACTACTTCTACTGTACTTCAAAAGTAGGTGAACTTGATCCAGATGATCAAAGGATCTTCTCATCTTTTCAAAGAGCTGTTGGGAAGTGGTATCAGCACAGGATCAGAGAAATCAACACTATGAGACATTCATTGTGAATAGTTTAGCTCTGATTGGGGAAGGTCTACCCACGCCCCTGGAAAACAGAGTAAACTATGCTACGAGAGGTCACACACAGATTATGGAATCTGTCGGGAGCATGGGGTCAGCTGAATGCTAGAGATCATCTATTTGAAAACAAAAAGGATAATCACAATTCTTAGGAGAGTTATGATTTAAAATGGGCCTTACAAGTTTTTTTTCACTGTTCAATTCTTCACAGCAGAGTAATTCAAGTGTACTCAAGTTCTCACCGCTGCAAGTGGTGTAAAAGGCAAGGTTGATGGTAATCACCTATTAAAAGAATTGTTCATCTAAATGTAAAAAATTACTCCCAGATCCCTTTTTCTTCTGGTCCTGTCCTTTTCAGCACTCAGATGTGTGCTCTTTCCAGTAAAGGACTGGTCCCAAGCCTAGTATCCACTTTACTGCAACTTCTGATTCCACAGATCAGGACAGGAGGCCATAGCGAAGCACAAAAAAGGGATTTCTGGTGTACAGGGAACGGCATGTCCTCAGACTAGGCAGCTTTCAGACACAAGCTCATATACCAGAACATACAAGAGCTTGATATGTCAGAAGTATATTACCTAAATCAGAGAATACTATTATTTACCATTTCATCCCTTCAGGGAGAGGGTATCAGTTATGAAGTCTGAAAAAAAAAAATCAACTGTCTGCTAAACAAGTGTTTATTTAGAATTCCCCTTCCCACCCATTTACCTGAAAATGGGAAATACACTGAATGAGAAAACAATACACTGGTTTCAGGTCAACACACTGACTTACACAACTTTTAACAAAAAATTCCAAATAAAACTATGAGCATTTCATGCTAATCTGAAACTCCTGCATTTTAATTTATAGCCATTTAAGCTTGTTTCCTCAAAATGAGTATGTGGAGACACACCCTGTGTTAAGCTTGTTTCTGTCACTCATTTTCATGGCATGGGCTATGCTATGTTCATTTTCCCCTTAGCTTCCCTCATCATGAACTAGCCCATGGAACTCCCTTAAAACAACATTGTATTAGCAAAGTTAGGCAGTCAAACACAAGGCAGAAATATCCCAAGCTCCCCAAATTAATGCAAAGGTTTTTAGAAGCACTAAGCAGCTTGTAATTTAGCACTGAACATCAATTGCTGCTTACAGCTGGAGCAGAACACTGGTGGCAGGAAAAGGGGCTGCTGGAGCTCTGCGGTCATCCTCACGTCTTCCCTCAGAGCACTCGGTGTTGGTTTGTACCAGAGGCAGAACTGGAAGGTCAAGCAAGCCGCAGCCCTCAGCTCATGTGGCAGTTCCTGTTTTGCCTGCAAAGTGGACTGAATGAAGACACCAGCACACAAAGCATCAGGAGAATAATACTTTGGACACTACTGTAGGCATTTAGCCTGCAGTCGGCTCAGACAACAGGTTGCCAAATATTTTGAAGAGTAAGAAAATTCACATTCTGTCTTGCAGACAAAGCCACTGTAACGCGGCAAAACTTGTATCAGCTTTTTAGACATAAAACTGGATTCCCAGGAAGCTTAAGACCATGATGAACCTTAGTTTCTTGCTATGTAACTTTATGGAAAGGAAATTTGACCCAATCACACGCAAGTCAAAGTGCTGATCTTAGGGATATTCTCTTTTCCAAGTACAGGCTATAGCTTCTTATGACTTCTTTTCACAGAATGTCAAACTATACACTTACTCACTGGTGTAAATAACACACACTGGAAAGAAAAACAAGAGAGAGGAAGAGACCCAGCTTGGAAAACGAACCACCAATTTTCTTTTCAAATGTAGCTGAACAGGAGAGTTGAGAGGGAACAGATTAATGATCAAGAGTGCTAAACCAGGACTTCAGTATAAAGTTATTATCATGTCCAGATGTTGTTTTTGCCTTTGACAGTTGTTTGAGGTTTCACTAACTTAAATACAGATATGCATCTAGTCTTAAGGCACTTACATGCACTTAAAATGCTTGTAATACCTTTAAGAAACTAACCTTTATAACATTCTGCACTCCAGTCCACCTGTTAAATGAGGATGATGTTGATGGGGTAAAAAAAAAAAAAGTTTGTTTAAACACTGAGTACATAAAATTTACTAATAGTACATAATGAGTATTAACAGATGCATTTGACAGTTATTCCAGCAACAAGATGAAGTAGTTTTCATGCCTACAAATTGTAGTATTGTCCCAGATGATGATTTTAAATCCATGTAAAATTTGAGTAGATTAGATGTTTATAATTGACACTTCTTAATGTATACCACATCTTTTAAAAGTTCTTTGCTGTGGGAAGCTTTTTAAAAAACAGAAGTCACTTAAAAATGGACTCCTTCCCTTGAAAGAATTATGTATATCTGATTACTGTGCAGCCAAGTTGAAATACTCCCTCCATATTCTATTCCAAAGCAGATGGCAAATAATGAGCAAGTTTGAATATTCTCTGCTTATAGTATTTAGCTTGCGGTTAAGGACTTTCCAACTTTCTGGGTTAGCACCATCTCACTAGAAAACTGCTGTAGATCAAGGAGGACTAGCACAGCTGACATAATTCAGTCTCCAACCAACCCTCCATACTTAATAGCTTCTTGTGTCAGCACATGTCCTAGGCTGAAGCATCTCAGATTGAATTTGGCTACAACCTTAAGAGTATAGGGATGTGTTTAGCAGATGAGACTGGCAGGAACAGAGAGGAGCTTAATGTGGTCAGAGGTTCCGAAAGCAGGGGAAGCACTATGGCTGCTGATGCACTGAAGGTAAAAAGGGAAAGTTTTATCTTTTTTTCCCTGGTTCCTCACAGTTTAGACACTTGAATTTTTACTGTCCAGTGTGCAGTGTGTTTCTGCAAGCCTACCAAGATTGCACTATTCCAAAGTAAACAGCTACCCTGAAAACAAACAATATGCAAGTCTTAAGCAATTAAATTCACCATACTTACCAATGAAATTGTTATTTTGTGACACAGGTAATTACCAACTAATTATCCCTCATTCTAACACGTAATCTAGAGGCTTTCTAGCCTCCCCAACAGGGGTTGGACTAGATGACCTCTGGAAGTCCCTTCCAACCCAAACCATTCTATGATTCTATGGTTTGTCATTCCACATAAGAATACATCTGTAGTGGTGTAAAAGACAATTGATTTTAGGTTTTTCAGACTAAAATTACTTAAACAAAAAGCTTCTTCAAAATGATAAACAATGGAAGTCATACCTCCTTAAATGTGCTTTGGTAACCTTGCTTATTCCTTTAAAAACATAATTAACTACTATGTCTCAAGTCAACTCTTTAAATCATGCTACTACCTTACATAGGTTAATATCAGTTCAAGAGTATCAAACATACAGTTCTCATTATTTCAGCTTTCCTTAAACTTTCTTGTTAGAAAGGTGGCTATGGGATGTTCGGTTCTTCTCTATTCAGCACTAACATGGCTTAAGCCAAACTCCAAACTCCTATTTTCAAAACTCTCCCCTTCAGCTAGTAGACAGATATAACTTCAGCAGAATAGTTTTGGAGAAACATGAATTGCAGAAACTTCAGAAGAATTTTCATCACCTTGTTTAAAACATGTGGCGATAAAATAGAATCAGAACTTTGATTTACAAAGCATAGCTTTAATTATACAGATTGCTTCAATGAGTTTTCAAATATAGATTTTAAAAAGTCACCAGTGTATTAATATCTGCTTCCTGAAATAACATTTACTTTCAAAATACTTATTGCTAATATGCTAATATTTGTTGAGTTTTACAAAGTGTTAACTATTGAATATTTTTAAGTGTTCAGTAATAATTAACTTGCCACTGAAATACCATCTCTAGACATTCTCTAGTGTATATACACTTTCGCAGGAATTCAGGTGTTACTCTGATTTACAGGTTATAAAGAGCTTAAATATGTCTGCCAGACTCAAATGGGAGCCATACTTAAGTTACAGAAAAAAAAAGGAGCTAACCTACCGAAGTGGCATAAATAACTCAGAGATAATGACTTGGACACAAAAGATAACAAATTTATATACTTAAAGCTTCAGTTTTAGTCTTTTCTTGGTCTTGGGAAGAATGTGAAATACCAGAAAGTGAATGATTGCCTGGCCCACAGCATTCTGGTACAATCACAATAATCTGGGGAACTCAAATAGATTGTGAAGAATTTCATATGGAACAAATTATACTAAAGAAGATTCTTTAATGAAATGTCATTTTTGACTCATGGATTAGATTAAGTATTTTGGAAGGAAGTCCTTAGTGCCAGTCAGGCTCCAAGTGGATTTCTTTTTTATTGTTCCCTAATGCATACCTCAAGAGCTAGCAAGGTAGTTTTGCCATTATACAAACAGAATTTTGGCTTCTTTACTGAAATTATCAGCAAAGGCACCAACTTGGAGGTGATTTCTTATTCCATGCAAACTGCTCAGCTACAGCTCCTTTTGAATAAGCCCAACAACAGTCAGAAAGTGGTTTCTACTGACAGTGAACAAGTAGTGAGAATCTGGTATTCCACTAATAATCTCCCAGTCACTTGTTTCTTTCACAGTGCCATTTTTAAACCAATCTTGCAATGTTTGTAGCTTTCTACACCACTATAACCTGAATTTGACAAATCAACTCTTCTACAGAGGAGGAATTTCTTTAACAACTTTGTATAGGCTCTATCATGACACTGAATAGCAGTATATACTTTGAAAATAGAATCAGATTGGGTTTTAATATATTTTTCTCTTGTATTTTAGTTTCTCTTAAAACAAAGTATCACTGATTTGCAATGACCATAAGATAGCTGTATTGCGTCACATCAAAATATGGTGCATTAGAAAAAATACACAGTTCACCAATGAAACAATTTCATTGTGAAAAGTTACTTTACCTGTAAGTTATAGGACAGAAAGAAGGCAACTTAGGTTAAATATGCTACAGAGAAAATCCAATAGTGACCAGAATGCAGTCTTAGAGACCTGGAGGTTTAGAGGCATGGGATTTTTAGAGTTTTAGAAAGTAATTTCAGAAGAATCAGAAAGGAATCTGAAATGATGCAACATAAAAATTGCAAGGATCTCACTATTAATTTTCATGCTAGAGATGTTCAGGCTGAAAGGTGTTGCCTCTTCAAACTTTCTGGGAAAGAACATGGAGAATCTTAGGTCTTAAAAATACTGTCAGATAAATTGTGTCACTCGTGACCCACACAAAACCGTTGTCTGCTAAAGCTCCAAACACATTAGCACTTAACAGAGATTTCCAGAGACCAAATCTCTTTAGTCACTAAATGAAGATTCACTATCAGAACTGTCTTCTGCTTTCCCGTCATCTCCCCAGGCAGGCACAGGGGCATCTGGGGTCCTGTAGGCAACAAAAACATCCTGTCATAAATCTTAGAAGGCAGCTGAGAACACGAGCAACTTGGCATGTAATGCTAATGCCCTTCCACTGCAATTGCATGCACTTTATTTCCACAACATGTAACACATTAACTGTTTATGATTTACAGACTCCCACCTTTATTGGTACAGCTTCACTTAGAACTGAAAGATAAACACTAGAAGCCGTAACTCACTGGACATCAAAATTCTGTAGACATCAGTTTGAAAGCACACCTTTGAGGTTACTGGAAATAATGACAAATCACTAAGAAGTGGCAAACACTTGTAGAAAGAGTTGAAAGCAGGCAATACTGATTAATTCATTTTTTTTCAATCTTCAGAGGTTCTAGGGCTGAAAGGAACATGCTGTACACCATTAAGCAGTGTAAATAGTACATGAAAAAAATAATTCAGGAAATGAACAATATTGTATCCAACTAAAACTGCAGGGATAATTTAGAGAAGCAAAAAAGAATTACTCAGAGTGGAATTTGGCTAGAACATTGGGTTAAATTTGACATGCAAGAGCAGCCATGGGATTTTTATTGACTATAAATGATCAGAATTCTTGTATTTAGCTTTGAAGAGAATATTTAAGATGGATCTTAACATCGTGTCAAAACATCTGCTCAGGGACTCTACTGGGAATGAAAGGGACAAAAGCAAGCCATCAAAAGACTAACTAACGCTAACTGACTGAAGATGCTGGCTCTCCCTGGAGTGTCCTTCCAAAGTATGTAATGTGTTTGACCATACAAGACTGAGCCTGGAAAATCCTAAGCCAAGGTAGAAAATATACACACAATTATACGTGGGGTAGGGTAAGAATGATCCCCACAGAAACTAGCTTCCTGTATGATAGTTAACTGCTCTCTCTGATAAAATACTACATTTTAAACTAAGTCAACAATTGTATTTTTCGTCCTGTTGTTATTCATCTTGGGGCTACCTCTGTGTGTCATGCTGTGGAATTTCTTTTCCAACTTTATTTTTTTTAATTATAATTTCTCTGTTGGAAATCCCTAAGGTACCTTTAAAGTATTACTAACCGTTTTGGGTACAAAAATGAGAGTGCATTAAAGAACTGTAGGAGAACCTTCTCCCTCCCCCTGCACACCTCTAAAATAAATTAAGAAAGCGTTTGCTTTCTCATGCAAATACCACTTCACAATATTATTCCTTGTTGCTGTGGTAATGACAAAACAGAAGAGCTGTGTAAAGACATGTGATTTGGAGAGACCAGGGCAAAAACTCTCCTCTAGTAAGGAGAAGAAGATGGCAATGAATTCCTTTAGTTTGTGAGAGCAGGACAAACTCTCCTGGAACTGCAGACAGGCAAGAGAGGAAGGATAAGAAACAAAAGTTAAAAAGAGATAAACTGGGATCTTGATAGAATAGGCAGTTTTCAAACTCTGTAACGAGTTGAGAAAGGAGTGGTAACAGAAGGAAAACAGCCAAAGGAAGAGAGTATAAACAACTCCATATTATTAGAATTAGCATCTCTTCAACCACAAAAACCCATGCTCAGTCACTAGCACGTAGCTGGGAGAGTCTTCAGGAAGCGACTGAACATACAGCAGTAGGTACATCTTTCTAATTTTCACTGGGACCAGTGAGCAGGCGTAAGGAACCTGATGATCCAAGAAATGTGGCGTGAATGACAAGATACATATAAAAAAGAAAAAGTCTATGATATTGAGAAAGAAAGAAAAAAGCAAGAAAAAGAAAAGAAAGGTCATCCCTGACTCCTTAAAATATTATGCAATATGCACCTTGCTAAATAGTATGTTTTCTTTAACCAGATAGATCTGCTATACAGTTTACCTATTACCTTATTTTTATCTACTATAAAAATCCATCCTAACATGAAGAAATAGCAGCATTTACAGAAAGGTATGGACCAGAAATGCAGAGTAGAAAATACAACACATTTAACACACATAGCAAAACCACGTTTGATAATCATGTCTCAGACTTGCATAGGTTCTTATTTGTGTTCATTTTCTTTTTTCTCATCTGATTAGTAAAAATATTAAAACAGGAATAACTACTGTAGGCTTATTTAGACAGCAAGAAGTAGCTGGGAGATAAAGTGACTCAAGATATGGCAGTACTTCCATTTTCCTATATTTTTTATTTATTTTATTAAACAAATTGCTAGTTTCAGAATAAGCCTTTGCAAGCATTGGAAAGGAGAAGCAGACTCAAAGATACTGACAGTTTCTGAAGAGGATGCAAATGCGTTTCAAACAATTTAATGGCTATAATGTAAGAATAAAAGTTACTATTTTCATCAGTTTAACAAATTCTGCTAAATACTACAGTAAACCTAATTACATGTCAAATGTAAAATAAGCCTACAATTCATGCTTATGGTCAAGCAGCTTTGAAAATGAGTATCTATTCTTAGTAGTCTTCACATCTGTTTAGCTCAATCAACAGTCATAATTTTGAACTGCTGACTTCAATTTACTGCCTTGTCAATGTTGAAGTCAAGTTGTACACTCCATCTTCTGAGGGAATCTGGAAACAACTGTGTTGTCCCTCTTGCATTCGGGAAAATAAAATAAGGGTTTGTTTTTATTATTCTACAACGATGCCACTTTGTTACTAAAGTATTGAAAGAAAATATCTGGGAAAAACCTCATACTCTACACAGTACAGTGAAAATGGCTACTGACATATTATTTGATTCTTCATCGCTAGATGCACATTGTCAAATGTTACCTTGTCACTGCTACATCCTTTTCCTTGAACTGCACCACCTCTTCTTGGGAGGGTGCAGGACCTACCCATTTATATTCCAGTCCCTGCACTGCCTGGGCCTTGCCTTGGACTAGACAATACTGAAAAGACAGCTCACGCTGGAGATTAGATTGCAAACCTCCTCCTTTGGTACTGATGGCCCTCTTTCAGACCTGTAAAATGCCTAAAACATCTTTCATGGAAGACTTCAAAACCTGTTTTAATGCTGATAATTTAGATTCACAATACCATAAACAAGCTTTTCTAAGCACACTTTTTTCCAAGTTTTTTAAACACACAGTTGCACTCCAGCCCTACTAAAAGTTACAAATTACTTACTCAAGAAGATCTGGATTTAGCCCTTCAGAAATCATTTTGTTTCGTATTGCCATTACAGGAACACCCTGTGTAGGAGGAGGAAGAATAATATGAAACTACTGGACACAAACAGGTGAACTAAATTAAGCCACACTTTCATACAAATTTATGCATGTCACTTGTTGAACAAGAGCATGGAACGATAATCTTGGTTGCCATCAGTATGGACCTAGAAGGGAGAAATGACTGAGATTGAAGGCCCTTTCAATCCTCCTCGTATTTATGGAAAAACATCTACAGAAAGTTGCAGAGAGAAAACAGGGAATGGACAGATATATTTGCAATTCATTCAGACTAAACGAGAAAGCTGAAGTTATGTGTACGGATGAGAATGAGAAGAAAGCAAAAAGTAGGACAAAGGCAGCAGAGAATAGTTGTGCTATAAAGATTAAGAAGACTCAGACATGCTGAAGGTATAGTCAAAGAGGGAGGAAAATCAGGAAAGTGCATCTGTTACAGCTCTAGAAGGATACCTTAGGGCAGTGCTAAAAATTGGAAAAGTCTTTAAAATGCATGCAGAAAAAGGCAAGCAGAACATGAGAACAGAAGCACAATTTAAAAGTGATTTCTCTGAACACAAGTGCTTGTATAGTCAGGCTTGAATGTTCTATGACTTGTGGACAGATTTTAGCCAACTATGTACGTGTTAAAAAAAATCCTCCCTTTCACTGCAAGTCCTTCCACAGCTTCTGCATTTTTATTTTATTCAGCAACACCTAAATATCCCCTCATCTTGGATCGTATACCCAAGAACACGTTGACCCACGTCATCTTACGAGATACATTCCAACAAACTAATCCTATGTTTCCGCTAGAGTTGCTCAAGCACAACTTGTTGCTTTCCATCCCCTGTTGCAAACCATCAGAAAAACCACCTGGACCACTGCATGCCAAGACAGGGTGGGGTGGAAAAGAAACAAATAAAAAAATAAAGAAAAAGATGAAAAAAAAAAAAATAAAGGAGGGTACAATTTCTGATTTCCAAGAGACAAAGCTACTGGTGGTCTAGGAAAGTCATGAGAGGCCTCATAATCTAAATGAAAAGTAGTGTAGGATTCTTTGGCACAGGACAAATATATTTTGTCCAAAGTAAGTAAAATAGTGATAAAATAAAGGGCAGCCACGAATAACGTTCCAGAGATGCATATGGTTGTAGTGACAGTTGCAGTAACTAACCTGGCAAATTGAGAGCAAGCTAGCTGTCCTACTGTGTTTCCCTAGTGCAGTTTCACAGTCAGAATCACAATCAAGATCTGTGCATGAAGATTCTGGAGCAGCACATGGACAGGTACATAGTTTTAGCCATCTGTCAGGCACATCAGGAAAAACATGCTCAAATAGTTGAAAGGTATTAGCTTGTAATAAAGAATTTCTCAGTAATTCACATCTAATGAACATGACAAAGGGGAAAACATTTGAGTGTTTCATGACAGTTTAAAATGTTCACTTATTCTAGTATAGATTTGGACACCAGGGATTGTGTGTCTCATACCAACTCAGGTTTTTTCCCTCGCTTGACTGCTCTTAGGGCTCCTTTCCCCATCTCAGAAGTCACTGATGAAGTGTTTTTGCATCAATTCAAACCAAGTGAAAACAAGATTAAGTGGTATCAGGAAAAGCAGAATTCATACCTGCTTTCAATGAAAGGGAGCTTGGTACAGGAACTCAGAATCATAGAATAGTTAAGGTCGGAAGGGACTTGAAGATCATCTAGTTCCAACCTCCCTGCTGTGGGCAGGGACACCTCTCTCCCACTAGACCAGGTTGCTCAAAGCCCCATCCAACCTGGCCTTGAACACTTCCAGGGATGGGGCACCCACAACCTCCCTGGTCAAACTGTTCCAGTGCCTCACCACTCTCAGGGTGAAGAATTTCTTCCTTGTATCTAGTCTAAATCTACCCTCTTGCAGTTTCAGGCCATTGCCCCTTGTCCTATCACTACAGGCCCTTTTAAAAAGCCCTTCTCAGCTTTCCTGTAGGCCCCTTTCATGTATTGGAAGGCCACTATTAGGTCACCTTGGAGAAGCATTTTATTCCAAAATTGTACGCATCAAAATATGTAAGAAAAAACCCCTCGCAATACCTTCATATAAAACAGATTTACAAAGCTTATGTGAAGTTTAATCAAAATACCCTTTAACAGTGTACTATTTTCCTGAATGAAAACAAGTAAGACTGTATCTACATCTGTTTATGACACAATTAGGGCATTACAATTACCTTATCTTTCATATTTCCATAAGTTTTAAGCTGAAAAATCAGATCCTAATACTGCCGTGACCGAGATCTTATCAAAATAAAACAGACATCTATATTAAATCTAAACAGTAACTACAGTTAGCATACAGGTCCACTGAAATTGCTCTCTACAACTATATGAAAGAAGGTTGTAGAGAGGTGGGTGTTGGTCTCTTCTTCAAATTAACAAGTGATAGGAAAAGAGGAAATGGCCTCAAGTTGCACCAGGGGAGGTTTAGATTGGATACTAGGAAAAATTTTACTGAAAGAGTGGTCAAGCACTGGAACAGGCTGCCCAGGGAAGAGGTGGAGTCACCATCCCTGGAGGTGTTCAAAAAATGTGTAGATGCGGCACTTCAGGACATGGTTTAGTGTTGGGTTGACAGCTGGACTTGATGATCTTAGAGGTTTTTTCCAGCCTTAATGACTCTATGAAATGGCACAGGTGTACTTGTCCAACACAGGAGCTAATGCTAAATTTCCATCACATTTGTCTCTGCCCAGTTAAGATCTGAAATAATCCAAATCACATTCAACACAGTGTACCCAGCCCTACTCCCAGCCTGGTTCTGCAACTTGGGAAGCATGCAGGTCCTGGAGAAGCCACAGTGAAAATAGCAATCTTGTTGCAAATAGATTTTGGTTCTCTACAGTGCAGAAAGAGGTCACGAACCATCAGTACTGGCAATTCCTGAACATCAGTGCACCCTCCATCTTTGGTTTTTATTTCAGTCCTTTAAAAATGAGGATCAATCTGTATCAGGCCATCCAGTATCTTGGCATCTATTCAGTCATGTTTCATGTTAAGAATCATATAAGAGTATTTGTACTTTAAGCATGAAGTTTATCTCTTCAGGGTGCTAATTCTAAAATACTACAAATATTGTGAACAATAAATAAGTGATCAGTTCAAACAAATCTTCAGCTAGAAACTTAATTTGGGCAAATAAATGACACTAACTGAAGTACTTGACTGGATGAGAAGACAAGTTTGGCAAACAAAAAAACCACATTAATTTGTAGTACGTTAGTTTGACTTTCCTACTGCACTGTTTACAACTGGCAGAGGAGTCACCAGGAACTGCCAGTACAAAGGATAAATGTGGAAAGTGAGATCTCACTCCTCTAGCAGTTACCAAAAAAGAAAAAGCCAGGGTAATTAGGCTATCCAGTACTTTCACATCCACTTTGAAGTCTGGCATTAGATCAATACACTAACATAGCATTCTACTCTCTGCTGCTACCCCACTGCTAAGTTTTCCAAATGGTTTGTAACGAGCTGGCCATAAAGTGACAATTTGTGATTCAAATGAAATATAAGGTCTGGAACATCATCCAGCATTTGCAATAATTGCTCTGAAGAGGGAGTGAAACCATGAAATTACTTTTAACATAAGTAACATTTTACTACTACTATGACATAGTCATATTTCCCAGAATTATAATGTATCTTTTAGAGGAAAATTTCCACTGACAGCTTGAAAATAAAGACGGATATTTTTCTTTGTTTCCCATCTCATTTTTAATTTTGCTGATGTGAAAAAAAGAGCTCTTAAAAAATGTCACCAAGGGTCTCCCGTTCACCTTTTCACTCCTTCTTTAGTTTCCACACATGTAAATATTGATATTACATTCATTTCCTTACTATTTATCTGTAGAATAGCCCACAGGTAAAGAGGTAAACAAAACCTGCATTATGAATAACAGGAAACTGAAGTGGAAGCAAGCAGTGAAGTAATTCTTGCATCTCTGTTTTGAACCCCACAAAAATATCAAGTACTCCTGCTCTGGACTATACTTGCAAAGCTGTATTTTGTACCCTACCTGGAGTGTAAACATGTTTGTGTGTAGGGAATGACGCCAATTCTGCCTGAATAACTATGCTTTCAGTGGCATCTTCTGTGACTCTAGCTAATATCACTCTGCATTTGCACATCTTCATACCTTCAGTTCAAAAGTATATTGGTAGAAGTTTGTAGAAAGATCTTGCCTGAAGGTGTCTGAGGGAGGGGACACACATTCATATTACAGCAACTCATTTATTAGAGAAGATGTTCTAGAAATGTGATGTTTTCTGAGCTTAAAGATTACTGTTGCAATATATATTGTCAGACATTTAATGCTCACTTACAGTTACCTAAAAAATAATGGAGCACTCAAAGAATTGCAAGAGAACTGACTTACCACTTGCACCATTTTGAGATATCTGGCATATCTTGGATCCTTGGCCACAGTTGTAACATTTTCTGCTACTACCTCTGCTTTCTGTAACCCTTCTTCATGTGTATTGTTCTGCTGTATACAAAGAGGATAACACTTTAGTGGTTAGGTTCTCTGACCAGAAGCATGGATAGATTTCAATCCAAATTTATGAGTAAAGTGCAACTCTTCTTCATCAAGATCATTCTGACCTACGCTCATAGTATTAAAAATTGCCAAGATCTACGAATACACAAAACCCATCTCTTTTGTTATCCACTGTTACAAGTGTGACTTTCTTTTAGTCACAATTTTAAGTTATTGCACAATATGTGACAAAAGATGCCTATAATAGCTCCATTATGTTAGTTGTATTTAATGAATAAAACTGAACTAAATTTAAATGTTCAGGTTTTTTCAAAAATTTTTTTTAAGGATTATATCTGTGTATCTTCCCTAATGGCCCAATGCATTTTTCCTCAAAATACTTATTTGATTACCTGACAAACGTTTCCTAGCGATCATATAACTTTTAGACATAGTTTTTTGTATAAATGACTAATCTAAGGGATAACACAATGAAATCAAAGAATCCTTGAGAGTAATTAATTGAAAAAAATGAAAAATGACAAGAAGCTATAGTACTATTCAAAGGACAACAGAAAACTGTATTTGCAGTTAAACTAATCATTTGAAAGTAAGCTTGGAAACCTCTTTTCAGGAATATCTGTCCCTACTTTAATATCTGGGAAGAGGAACATTTTAAAGAAAACTAAATAACTGGAAGTCATTTTCTAACATGACTGAAACACACAACGCTAACTGCCTGTTGTCTCTACCATGTTGCTGTCTGCAAATTAAAAGTTACAATCTTTAACAGGCAGGGAAAAGCAGCAGAGTACTCCAGCTACTGCAGCTCCCCAGCAACTTCCACCAAATAAGAGAATGGGCATAGAGTGGAACCGGAGATTCCAAGAGAAGAAACTGTAATAGGAAACTAGGGAAAGAACTTTGCCTACATATGAGCCAGAAAGCCTCACTTAGTGAAGTGGTGATTACAAGATTTAAGCCTAGGTTAAAAACCAACCAACCACACACACACACACAAATTAATTGCAGGGATAAGATCTTATTGTTGATCACTTATAATAAGATGGCATTTTCTGTACATAGATGAAAATATACAGAAAACATTCATGGTAATAACCTCTCTAAATAAAGCATGCTAAAAACTCCAATTTGAGCTGAAAGCTCACATTCTAAAGGAAGAAGAGAAGAGTTGGATACATGATTCAAACTGTTCTTTTCATTCATGACCTTCCCAGTCCCCTAACGTTAATTCATGTTCATATTTGAGTGTGTCTGAAGAAAAGGAAGGAGGCATTTACCATTAAATTTGAGTTAGTTCTAATTATTTAAACCACATATTCAAGAAAGGGTACACCCTTTTTTGTTTAAAGTCACTCATTAAAACAATTTCATTAAAACCCCTTAGTTTTAGATCTTTACAGTTGACAACTCTTGTCCAATAGACTTGTTTTTCCATCTATTTCAAACGAGAGTAGAAACTTGACACAGAGAGATATATTCCTGCAGTGTATCAGTTGTGCTTCATTACTTACTCCAGATCGAGGTGATACAGCTGTCTGTTCATCTGTAGTACCTTGTGCCACAGGACCATTTGTAACAGTATTCACGTTTGTACTGGACACTTCAAATTTCACATCTTCTAGGCCAGGAATAGAGGATAACTGAATGTACAAAACATCATCAAATAAGCAATGAGCATATCATAGATCTAAGTGTACAACGAAATTTTCAGTATGCTGCTTAACATATATTCCTCAGGTAGGTTTCACATTAGTATATCATTGACTTTTTATCACTAGTTTTGCTATTCTGATTGGCAAAAAAAGATTCAGGGAGCTTCTATAACAAAAACTCCAAACACTCCATTGGACCTTTCACTGTTAATGTGGGGCTGCAGAGCAGGAAAGGCTTCAACACCTTCTTTTGCTACTGCACTCACCAACCACACAAGAGCCGTGCCATCTTCTCAGCTACTTCCTCTACAGTGAAAGAAATCATGACAGGAACAGCTCTGTTGCCTAACAGATGGGTGACTGGTTACAGATTTTGCAATCTTCTACATCTTTCACTCTTTTTTAAGGAAATGCTGAGATTGGGTATATTAAATGTGCCACATATCTATTTGCAGGAAATTTTATTTAATGTGTTACGAAGAATTTGGCAAACATTATCAATACTGCTAATTCCTAAATATTTTGAAATAAGAGTTACTAAGCACTGTCTGTGCTACAACAATTTTTTTTTTCAGAAAGACCTTAATGAATGGTTTAAAAAATGCTATACCTCCACTCCCAGAAAAAGCAACCAAAATTGCTTCCATCATTATTGAAAGAAGAATTGTTTAAAACTTTACAATAGGTGGTTTTTTGGTTTTGGAGTTTGTTTAGTTGTTTGTTTGTTTTCTTTCTTTTAGCAAATTAAATGACAATACATGATTATGGTTTACACCCTTTTGTCATTTTGGCTAAAGAAGATACATCAGACACATTTGTGTTAGCTTAGATCCAGTTCAAGTCACTTTTCACTATTAAAAGGCATCCATCTAGTTACTTACACCAGCTGAAATCCTTACAGTCCAGTAACACTTACAAAGATACTTTTGCTTTACAAAGGGGGAAAAAATTTCTAATTACATGGCAAATGCAATTTCGTACTGCAACCCTGCAACAGAAGTTACATACTTTAATATAGGAAATTCCTTCTCCATTTTCATTGCAAAAAAATCAACACAAGTAAGCTGCCATGTAGTTCAATTGCCTTTTCAAGATCCAAGTGCTCCTTTCCTGCTCAATATGCTCGAGACAAACCCAACCTTTTCACTATGTCCTGTTGGTTCCTTTCTTCCATATCAACTACATGTTCTAATGTTACACAATATAAGTTGCAAGGCATGCAATGAGAGAATTTGCCACGTTAGCATTTTGTATTAGCTCCTTCAAATCATTATGAAACCTTACGTGCTCAATTCAGACTAAGAAAAGGAAGCTCTTTCATGGAATCTAGGAGGCTCTCACTGTGACAAGGCAAAGTCTGTACACGTACAAACCTTGGCATCCAAAATGTTGAGTGTTGTTTCAATTTGTTGGATACGGAGAGAGAGTGCTGACAATTTCTAGAAGAGAAAACAATTAGAATGTGAGAACACTCCCTTAGGCACTTGTGCATATGAAACAGTTCACATCTAGCTAAACAAAATCACTTTTGTCTTCCACCTGCTGAAGGCAGAGTAGAGTGTAAATGAGATTATAACCTTATGAAATAAATGAAGCAAACACATCCCTTTTTAGCACAGTAGCTATGGTAGCTCAAATTTTAAATAATTTTACTAGGCAGTTAGTTTTCCCAAATAATGACTGACAGAAATTAAGACGGACTATATACAAAAGAAAGCCAAAGTAAATAGGGCATTACTTTGGGCAACTGGAGAATAATGGCACATATATTGTACTCTCACAGTTACCAAAATATCTTTCTTCAAAGCTTTTTCCAAATGTGGAAGATGGAAGGTTGTGATATGTGTGTATGTAACTGAGTAAATACAAAGTAGAAAAATCTGATAAAGAATACAGCAGGTGACTGGAAGTCCTATACAGTCAAAATACACAGTGAACCAGAACTAACCAAAAGCTTTATATGCTCCAGGTGCACCTCAATCAAATTTTGACACCTTTTTTTTTTTTTAAATACAACTTAAGTTTTTCTAAATTACCCTAGAAGAACTGTCACTCTTTTAACTAATCACTACCATACTCCACCAGACCTGTCCAAGTGAAGTTGGCTAGCACGCTGGCTGGCAGACATGTACCACTCTGACAGTTTTCTGGCATGTTGGCAAGATTCTGCCTGGCTCTGAAGCAGAACTTTAACACCCTAAGAAAATGGCAGTTCTGCCAATATGCTAGGAAAAGTAAAAAGAGACTGACAGGAGTTAGTCTTTTTGGATACTGCACCAACTTGTTTACAGATGGTTCTTTGTTCATAAAGAGGAGTTAGTTCCTATTGAAAGGAACTATGTGTCCTACACGTAGCTGAGGAAAGGGGAGGAAAGAAGCACAAGAGACAATTACGTATCTTTACACACCAGTTTGACTAGACAAGGGCCAAGAAACTTGGAGTTAAGGACAGTGGCAGCCCTAATTTTGAATTTCTTGGCTTCTGTTGATTCAGACTGGGACCTTTCATATTAAAACCACTTCTGTACTTCATAAATACAAAAATCTCTTCAAGGAGATAAAGCAACTATTTAGTCTCTTGGGTAATGACTAGGTTACTTAATTACTGTTTTATTAATTAGACTTCACAGAGTTACTGTGTGCTCACAATGACTTTAAATAGGTATGTTCTGATTTCCATAGTGCCTACGGAAGAGGCAATATTGAGATCATGTGACAACTGAGTTTTGGACAGCTGACAACAGCATCACCAGGCAGTTGCACTGTCCCACATATGAAGTTGAAGTTAAAAACCTGGAAAAAAAATTACTTTTTTTCCCTCTGAAGCTCTCTATATTGATGTGGTAGCCAAATTTTATACTTGTCATGGGTCTGGCTCTAAACTTTATTAACAAATAACAGAATTTCTCAGATTACATGGCTTAGTCTAATTGGATTTGACTGCTGCCCTAGCCCTGCTGGCGAGGGCTATATAGCAGTCTTTGTTGAATAAACCAGTGAACAGTTACAAAAAAACCCACTAATGACAAAAAGGTTAAGCTCAAAGCCACATTAGAAAACATGCTTTCTACAAGAGAGGAAGTGCTCTTCTCCTGTTCAGTGGACACCTCTAGTCCTGTCAGCCTGCTATATTTCCATTGACACTAAAGTCACCATAAAAACTTGTTAACACAAAATATTTTTATTTTTCTCTTTTTCATACATCACTAAAATTAACTGCTTTATGTTCCATACTAATCACTTATATCACAAATATCACTTAATCACAAATATCTTTTTTTTCTGCACCAAAATAATTTACATTCAGAGCTTAGTGTATCAGTCTCTCAAATTAAAGGTGATAAAAACTGGAAGCAAGTTTTTATGCTTTATTATTCTAGGACACAGATGAGAGTGATACTGACTGTCAAACTGGATTCAGCATCATAGGAATATGGCATCCTGCTTCCAAAACAAGATGATACCCACAGATGGAGCTGCTCAGAAAAAATTCCATCAAAAAGTTCAAAGACTGTGCCAAATGCAAAGTTTAAGGAAGCAGGATTAAGAGTGGTATAATCAGCAGTTCATGTGGATATCTTGGGGGAAAGAACTGTCTTAAGCACCTACTCAAGAGAAACCTTGAATAGAAGCAGACTAAATTTTTTGGCTTAAGCCACCAGTATTATTGCATCAAAAATATTGAAGTGAATGGTTCTCATTTCTAGGATTTTTTTCAATGTATGAATCAACAACTAGGAAAATAATAAACATACCTCTTCACAAACAGTAGAAAAGCGGTTGAGAAACTGCACTGTGTGAACCACAAACTGGTTTAGAAATGCTACAGTTCTTTTCTGCTGAATAGCAGGAACCTGCATTAAATAATATAAGAAAATTAGGATTATACATAGATGTCAATTCTCACATTTGGATTCAAAGACCTGTTAAAAATGCAAATGTTTTAGAAGAAATTATTTTAGAAATCTGCCTTAAGTATGATTGCCATGAATGCATAGATATACAATTTTTTTTCATGTATATACGTATACATGTAAACATATCCTTTTTCATAAAAAAATCTGCTACCATGACAGTTGAAAAGTTGCAGGATACACAGAAAAGGGAACAAGATCCGCATGAATGAAGGACTGTTTTCTTATTCCAGAAAACACTTTTAGATTAAAATTGTGAACATTCCTGAAATCAGTGTTAAAATTTTTAAAAGCAGAGTGGAAATCTGTACCTTTCCTTCTGAAGCTTAAGAAGGAAAAGCCAACTTGGTCATCCATACAAATATTCAGTTACAACCAACACAAGCAAAAATAAATAGTGAAATTGCTGTCTTCTCAGTCTTTAGTAGTTACCTATACTTTTCCCTATTTGCAAGCCCAGATTATCCTAAAATTACACTTTATTGTCACTCCTCCAAGTCATTTGATGCACATATACTTTTCAGACTAAAAGGCAGAATGTTATGTTTGTCAAAAAAAAAGTCTGATCATAATTGTAACAGATAATTGGCATTTTTATTTAAATCATTACACAAGACTGGAATCAAGAACATTCATAAAAAATGTTTATGTATAGAATCATAATGCCTCAGGCTTAATTACTTTGGACAATAGTTTAAGTCTTAAACTTCACAAAGTAAATTACTCTATGGAATTGTCATTGGTTAAAGTCAAGGATTTACAAGGAAAAATATTTACAGCCAAGCTTCAGCAGCACTGAAGCAACCGTTTGTGAATACAGTGACCAACTGTTTGTGAATACAGTCACTAGACCTCTAGGCCAAAGATCTCCTTTGGTCTTCCAACTGTCAGTGTAGCCATTCACTACTACTACTTTGCCAATCTTAAGATGTTCTGATTTTATGTGGGACTTTTGTTGCTACTACCTCAAGTTCTCAATCTGTGCACTTGCATGGCATGGTTTGCTAAAGTTCAATTCTGTAGTTCACAAACTATCAAACAGAGTTTGTGACCTGATAAGAAACATATGGGGTAGCACAAAGGACAGAAGGACCATTGGGGCCAACTGGAACTGTCCCATATTTATGTTTCATATTTGACAAAGAAAAAAACAAAAGTTTTCGTATCATTAAAAGACACGAATAAACAGCTTTGCACGAGATTTGCCTCAGAGTTCTAAGACTCAGCATTTAAATATAACGCTATCCCCGATCTTGTGGCAAAACGCTTGTGGACAGCACTGCACATCGGTCTCCTGGAGACCCTGCTGAGACAGGGCTCGGCCGCTGCAGCCCCCAGCACACCACCCCCGCAGCAGCGTTCCGCGCCCGGGCGGGGGAGTCCGGTGAGGCCGCGGCGGGGCTCAGGGCCGAGCCCGCCGGCCGGGCCGGGAAGCGGAGGGACAGGAGGAGGGTGGAGACGGGGCTCGCCCAGCACCAGGGCCAGCGCAGCCACCGCCGGGGAAGGGAGCGGGACAGCTCCGGTCCCCCGGGCCACCGCAGCCCGTACCTTGGTAAGGTCGATGCCGGAGCCCACAATGGGCAGTCCGTCCTCGTCCATTCCCGCGGGACCGGGACCGAGAGCAGCCCCACACTCCGGAAGCCGCCGACACTCAGTGCTCGACACCCGGCCCCTCAGCCCCGGCCCGGAAACAAAACTCCGCCGCAGAGTCACGGGGCCGCGCATGCGCAGCCTCATCTCCCAGCGCAGTGCCCCATGGGAAGCGCAGGCCGGGTGAGGGGGTGAGTCGGGATCGAAGCGCGATCTTTCCCTCCTCGCTTCATTCTCCGGCCTTTGCTGGCCTCTTTGTAGCCGACCCAGCGGCGGTGCAGCGTGGAGGTCGAGCCGTTCTGGCCAGGCGTTTCTGAAGTATAAATGCACTGCTTTTCACAAAACTCCTGTGGTTGGTTTGCGGAGGGGCCCCGATCAGGCCCAGGAAGGGAGCAGCAAGGCGGGCCCTGAGAGTGGTCCTGCTTTTAGTCGCGGTGATTCACACTAGTGTGAACATCATGGTGTGATGATGATAAGGCTGAGGGGATCTTGTCAATGTTTATAAATATCTGAAGGGTGGGTGTCAGGAAGATGGAGCCACTCTCTTTTCAGTGGTGCCCAGTGATAGGACTAGGGACAACTGTCACAAATGTAACGCAGGAAGTTCCACCTCAACATTAGGAAAATCTTCACCATGAGGGTGTCAGAGCACTGGAACAGGCTGCCCAGAGATGTTGTGGAGTCTCCATCTCTGGAGACTTTCAAAACGTGCCTAGACATGTTCCTGTGTAACCCACTCTAGATGAACCTGCTTTGGCAGGGGGGCTGAACTAGATGATCTCCAGAGGTCCCTTCCGCCCCTACCATTCTGTGATTCTGTGCTTGATTCAACTCTACTAGCTGAAACTGACAGGCACAGCAAAAGCTTAGAAACAGGACATGAATGCCTGGTACTGGCAATTTGTCTGCCATCTGTGCTAATACAATTTTGAATGTGATATCAACAGTTATACACAGTACAACGTAAAAGGGACTGTGAGCTGAACAGAAAGCATATTTGACCCTATCTTATATAATATTAAATAATCTGGTTTCCGCATTTTCAACAGGTCTTCTAAGAGCTAAGACATCTGTTCTCTGGGATGGCCAGACAACTGGTTGAGTCAAAGCCATTAAAGAGAGAGCCATTAGCCATTTGAGGACACATTGCTTCTATGGAGAGTCAGGGGTGGAAATTGCATAGACATCAGGTGTCTAAGCCCCAATGAGAGATGAGAAGCAACTTTTAAATCCTCAAAGCCGTGGCTCCAAACAGAGCATTACACACACTTGCATCTGCAAGGAAATCCCAACTTGAACAGTAGTTTTGAAGAATCAAGAGTAAGCAATGAAAAGTCCTATAATGATGCGTGTAGTATGCTTGTTATAACATTTGAACCAAAGATTACCAACAGCTCAACCTGTTAAGTAAAACTTTGCTTCATTTAAATTTTAAGATTGTGTACCACTGGAAGACCAGAAAAATTGGGATGATTTGAGTTCCTTGTTTACAGCAGTGAATCTAAATGGAGTGTAGTGGAGAAAATATTTGGTGAAAATTCTTTATGGTTACATCTAAATATTGCTACATTTAATAATAAAAAAACAATGTAAATTTAGAGGAATTAAGAATCTACCATAGTCTGAGGCTATCAGTAGGAAACTTCTCATGTGATGAGCTGGATAAAGGTGCATTAATTACTTTAACACCTTTAAGATTAGAACTCATATGTGCTGTGATAATTTTCATTTAAAATTTAACAAAATTATCTGTTTACTTCCAATTTGCTAAGCATTCTACAAACACATATAGAGAATCCATGGTAGCTGTACACTTGGATCTGCTACTCAAATTCACATAAAATTCTCATTTATGTACTGAAGCAGCTTTTCTTTAATTTTATATTTACTACTTTCACAGTATATTTATTACTAACCACCTGTCATACACTCATCATTATTACTCTCTTACTAAAATACTATAGTGAAGTCTTTTTGCCCATACTATTTGAATTATTGAATAATCCGTATTTCATACTAAGTTTTGGAACAATGACATGTAGTTGACAATTTCTCACATCTCCCAAAGGAGGGACAGGGATTAGCCAACAAAGTTCCGTAGCTTTAATCTAGTTTATAGGATTAGCCCCCATAATCCAAGGGGAAATGATTAGTGACCTGCTGCACCACTTAGACACACATGACTCAATGAGGCTGGATGGGATTCACACAAGGGTACTGAGGGATCTGGCAGAAGTGCTCACCAAGACACATTTGAACATTTATCAGCAGTTCTGGCTAATGGAGGAGCTTCCAGTTAACTGGAGGTTAGCAAATGTGACATCAGGAAGGGCTGGAAGGGGGATCCAGGGAACTACAGCCCTGTCAGTCTGACCTTGGTGTCAGGGAAGGGTATGGAGCAGATCATCCTGAGTGCCATCATGAAGCACATACAGGAAAACCAGGTGATCAGACCCAGTCAGCATGGGTTCATGAAACCCACCTTACTAACCTGATCTTCTATGACAAGGTAACTCACTTTGTGGATGAAGGAAAGGCTGTGGATGTTGTTTATCTGGATGTTTGTGCTGCTAGCTCTCTTCTTCCTCAGGCCAACATCAAACTCAGCAACATCCCCTCAGCATAACTTCATTTTTTATTCTTCATCTGTTTGCTCTTCTCTGTCTTGAATCAGCCAAGGGGGAAACACACCACTGAGAGCAAGCTCAACAAGCTGGCCCCAACAGGAACTCTCTTCCAACTGACCAGCCCATTGCTGCTGCTTCTCTCTTCTGTTCCTTCTCTCAAACTGATTCAGTTCCTGGTTCATATATCTCTAGCCTTGCCCACCNAGTGTGACCAGCAGGACTAGGGCAGTGATCATCCCCCTGTACTTGGCACTGGTGAGGCTGCACCTCAAATACTGGGTTCAGTTTTGGGCCCCTTATTACAAGGACATTGAGGTGCTGGTGTGGGTCCAGAGAAGGACAAAGAAGCTCATGAGGGATCTGGAGAACATGTCTTATTAGGAGCTGCTGAGGGATCTGGGGTTGTTTATCCTGGAGAAAAAGAGGCTGAGGGGAGACGTTATGGCTCTCTACAACTACCTGAATGGTTATAGTGAGGTGAGGTCAGTCTGTTCTCCTATGTAGCAAACAATAGGACAAGAGGAAATGGGCTCAGTTGTGCCAGGAAAGGTTTAGATTGGATATTGGGAAACATTTCTTTACAGAAAGGGTTGTCAGTCACTGGAACAGGCTGCCCAGGGAAGTGGTGGAGTCACCATCCCTGGTAGTGTTTTAAAGATGTAAATGTGGAACTTAGCGACATGGCTAGTGGTAACCTGGCAGTGCTGGGTTAATGGTTAGACTTGGTATCTTGAAGGTCTCTTCCAACCAGAATGAATCTATGATTCTATGAATTGTGCAAATTTTTGTTGGGCAAAGGAGCTCTTTGTTTAAATTACCTTGCCACCTTAATTACTTTAGAAAAACCTCTTAAATTATATTCCAGGAGAATTAATCCCATTTACCATAAAATGTCCATAATACAAATTTTCCAGGCAATGCCACAGAAATTTAATAATGTAAATGCTCAGTCAAATCTTATCTGAATCTCTTGGTCTGTAAAGCTGGACAAGAAATCTCACAAGAATATGCTCTTCTGTGAACTTTCTGGTACTTCCTGCTACTTTGGCCAAAAATACTGCATAGAAAAGTGCAACACAGCACTTTCTCTCCCAGCTGGAATTAGGAAATGCAGGGTATGAAAAGTGAAAAACAGAGAGTAGAGGAAAATGATCCAAAATTTTCCAAGACCTCTTAAAAATGTTTTAATTGTACTTGCTTCTTAAACTGGGGCTATTATTGACTGAACCCCCTATGGGAGGATTTCTAAAAAATAACTGAGTGATAATATCCAGATTTACAATGTGTATGATTTAAAAATATATTTTGTATGAGCATCCATCCTGGATGATAAATGTCAAATTAAGGAATAAATACTGTACAGTATGTAACTCCTGGCAGCTTATACCCTGCATATGTGCACATATAATATGCAGGCAATTGAAGATACAGTTGTGTAGCTCCACCTTTTAGTGAATTAAAGACTGTTTAACAGTTACTGAGATGCAGTTCAGTTGAACATCAGTTATTTCGCAGATGTTAACCTTAGAGATGCTGAGGCTAACTTGGAATGCAAAATCTGCGTGTACAGAGAACTGATCAAAGCTTTGTCTTCAACATTGGTAAAAATTAGTCTTGTGATTAGTGTATGCTAAAACGTGAAGGCAACAGGGTTTCAAAGCACTGAAACTGATCTGCTACATATATTTTTATACCGCACAAAATCAGAGCCTCTAGTCAATTGCAAAACAAAGAGGCACAAGCTGAAAGAAACTGGCAAGTGCTACTGTTAACTTACAATGTTCATATGCATTCTGTGTGCTTATATACTGTTACAGGTCCCCAGAGGCAATATTCTGTTAGAATCAGCACAGAACTCAAACAGCTATACAATTGAGAGGGAAGTTAAACAGAAACAAAAAGCTGATCCAAAAAAATTTCCAGACATGGTGTCACCTGATCCTCCATAGGGGCAACAGTTGTTTTTACTAAGGTGGTCCAATGAACAGCTGAAAAGGTCAGAGTGTGGATTAACATTTTTTTGATTTCCCAGGGAGTCTTCTAAATCCATGCTTGCAGTGGGTATTCTGGCAAAGCTTTCTACGTGAAACTGATGCTGCCTCAATGATTTGTCCCTCAAGTGAATTAAAAAGTATCTCAATAATATAGGTATGTCAGAATATGTACAAATGTAGCAAACAAGATTCAGAGAATGCTCAACCCTTGAGAGTTAAACAGACTCAGAAATACAAATATCAGGTGTTACGTAGGTTCATTTAAAAAAAAAAAAGTAAAATGGAAGTTAAATGATAAATGGTTTGACAGTTCTCTGAAAACGGCTTTTCGAGTTTCAGTTTTCCACATACTGTGCTAAGGCAACATCAGAGGATTAACTAATTATTTTGTTCTGTACAGAAGAACATGGGGAACATGCTAAAAACATTAGCTGCTCATTTCATTTATTTTTTTTTTTCCTAAATACCCATTTTATACTGGAAAGAAGTTACACGAAGAGCCTTGAACTTGGCAAGATCATTCCAATCCTTGGTAAACAGTTTTAAGTAGTCCTTAAAAACAGTATTAAAAACAAGCATCCTGGCTTCCGAATTAACTACAGAACAAAAGAACTTCTGCCCTCTGCGCCCTTGGGTTTTAAGCAATTCTGAATAAATAAAAATGCACCTGCAAATACCTTGTGCAAATTGCTTTTGTTGATATGGGTACTGAGTATAGTGTATGATATTCTGCATAGCTCGGGGCTAGGTAAAGCTCTGGTCTGAGACAGGGCAGAAAAAAATAAATCCATTTCATTTTCACCACACATCCAGGAGAGCAGTGCTCCAGTCTGATCCTTCCTCTCAGACCCACAAAGATTTTTAGCTGTGTCTACAAGTCAGTTAAACTTCCTGTTAAGCTTGTACTGTCTGGTCAAACTATGGGTATGAGATGTACAAAGTGCTGTATCTTGCAACATCCTTCAGTCTGCATATTTTACAGTTTAAGCACACACCAGTCAAGACTGGAACTTATGAGGAACTTTGTATTCATCTTTTAGGTAAATTTTGGTGGCAGATGGAAAGTAAAATTTCTCAAGGATAAGAAAGGATGAAAAATAAATCATGGTCTTACTTTTAAAAAGGTAACTGTAATCTTGAAATGTGAATAAACATTTTGCTGTGCTAATTCTGAATTCGTTGTATGCATCCAGAATAAATAAGGAATAAAATAAATAAATAAAAGAATAATAATAATAATTTAAAAAACCCCAAATAATACTTTAAAGTCTAACTACTGCTAGTAAGGATGGCTACAACACTGTAGGGAGCTGTTACACTAGCTGAACCCCTTGATATTTCATTTACAAAAGCATGCAAAATGATCCTGAAGACAGGAGTTGTCTCTGTCTTTTACTCTTTCCTCTTTACTTAATTTCTGGGTCTTGTATGGAAGGGACAAGTAAATTATGCTTCTAGAAAGCAGAACGCCTCTGATTTTCCAGTAAATAGCTGGAAGTAAAAGGCTGTAAACAGAAAAAAAGCACATGCTGTTTGGCATACTTAAAGTAAATCCCTCTGTCATCTTAAGAGAAATAATACTTCTTAAAATTAAAATTACTCTGATTATAGCATTAGCTTCTTCGCTGTTAGTAGTAAGTAGGTTATTCAGAAATTACATTCACAGATAACATTTTATGACAATACATTATTGAATTTCTTTCTTACAAGATAGTGATGGTCAGGAAAGTGAATACAGACACGAGTATTCTTTCTGTAGGTACTCTAGACAATTTCAAAGTATTTGAGGTGTGTTAACTGAGTGGGATTGCCAGACAGTTTGCTGGATACAAAATCTTCTTAAAGAAACATTAAAAAAAATAAATTTCACAAGAAACACCATGTTAAAAAAGTGTACATTTTATTTTAAGGCAAATAGTGAAGTATCAGATGTATGATAATTGATTTTACAAAAGCTCTTGTATTTGCAATCTAAAAATCAAACACAAATGTTTCATATTTTACTTGTTCCTTTCATATGTTCAACAAGTGAATAAATACTGGTAGCAAGAGTAAATGCCTTCATTTTACTAGAAAAGAGACATTATGCTGTAAACTTTCATACCAAAGGCAAATGCTTCTTTTACATTTCAGTTACCCAGAAGAAAATTTTATGATCTCCTCCAACTGCACATAATGGAAGAGTTCTATGCCATGTCAAACCAGATCCTACAGCTGCAGTGCCAGTAAGAATGGGCTAAAAAAAACCCCAAAAAAAACAAAGAGAGAGTGAAAAATATCAGTACAACATACCATATAAATCATTTCTATATCACATATACCAAATTGCATAGACAAACACCAAGGATTTAGTACTCCTTAACAAATAAGAGTTTAAATATAACAGAAATCCAACTGAAAAATCCAATTATCTGCTACTTAGTTCTAGTAGCTACTTACTACATTTAAGTAAGATACAGCAAAGTATACCATGATAGCAAATTGCTCCAACTATTTTCGTTATTATTAACATGATTATTATTATAAAGGCATACTTTAAAACTTAGAAACCTTTTTTAATGAAGCTACTTCCTATTACTTAAGTGCACTCACAACTAGTATGTTTGGAGGTAATATTTTTACTCTAAGCATTATAAATATATACTAACTCCAGCAAAACCAAAATATTTCCTAAACATTCCTAGACATATTTCCTATATAAATATTTCCTTTGGGTTCAGTGTCCTTGGATATATTTTCGTTAATGATTTAAAATGTAATCAGTTCAAACCTGTTAAATACACAACCAGCAGGTTTTAGGCTCTTCAGATTAGAAATATTGAAAAATTTATTTAATAACAGGTTAAATGTGGGTTTCTTCCCCTTAGCATTGATATGGCAAAGTGAAATAAAACATATAGATCAAGCAGCTTTTAAAATAGCAGGTTAAGTGTAATGTGATTTTTTTTTTTCTTAGCATGTATGACACAAACCAAAATAAAACATGTAGACCAAGTAGAATTTTTGGGTAGTTTGGGCTACTTTTTCATTGTAGCTTTTAACTATTTATAAGCCTAAAGAGAATAAATGCAATTGCAGTCAAAAGCTGAACTCAAAAATTTACCTGAGGATGTCCTAAATGATGAACAAGCAGTTGAGTACTTGTCTTTCCTGGATATCCAATGGTTGCAAACAGATTTTCATTCACTCGGGACCACCTATGAATAAAATGAACATGCTTTTCAAATATCCCTATCAGATTATCAGAAATGCACATGAAGTAGAGTTCTATATGAAACTGTCAGATAGTACACTAACACCAGAGAAATTCAGAGAGACAGCTTGTAAATTAAATCCCCACAGCCCTATATATGCATGTTGTTGTAAAACAAAAAAACCCCACATTGGAATGTTACACATAGATACTAAGAGTAAGTCACTTACAAAGTTCACAAATTTATAGGGCAAGTCCCCCTAAAAATTAATTAAAGTGAGACACAACTAGGTTCCTAAACTCACAACTGTTTGCATACACACAGATTTATACAGATAAAAACCACAGAACAGAGACAATACTTGTACCTGAATAATTGGGCTCGATCGACATGGACGGGTCTCTTATCCTGTGGATAACTAAAACAGACATTCAGGGTAAAAGAAAAACTGTTCTGTAAACAACTACAGTGCATTCTGTAAGTACCAAAAGCATGTATCATTTAAGGAGTGAAGGGGGCACACTGTCTACTCTCTGTGAAGAAGCTGAGGGAAAACCAGAGCATTCCTATAGCTTACATCTCAATTTGGAGTAGAAAAACTGAAGCAGTTACCCAGTTTATTATGGCTCAGTAATTATCTATTTATGACTTAGAGTAAAATTTTAACAAATACATAAAGCTTAGAGTGAGAGGTAAACAGTAGTGAGATGCTATCTCAAATGGACAAAAGGACAATGTTATTTTTAACAGATAAATACTAATAGATAAAGATGAAACAAAGAATACCAAGGAATGATCTCTATAGATTTTGTAATTCCTGATGAATGTCATTTATTTATTGAATAGGTGATAAAATACATGGTGTATTTAAGTGCTATATTACTGAAGTAGCCACATCTCTTCATGTACAGCTTAAGAGAATAAAGAAACTCATTTGATGTGTATAAAAATACCTGGAGCGAGTCATGTCCCAGATTAGCCAATCACTTCCAGCAACTGCTCCAATTTTAAGAGTATTTTTTAAACACCAGTCTGCTGACATCAGCGGCATTTGTTCACACTCTAGGGAGAGAATGGCCTGCTGTGTAATTAGATCATAGAATCGTATTGTTCCATTCTTCTCCGCTACCATCAGCTGTTCAAAGAAATTAATAGAATGTTGTAAACTTGCCATGTAGTGAGTCTTAGTATCTTTTCTACTCTACAGCAAAGCTAGCACACCTTCAAGCAAATATTAATAACGTTAAAATAGTTACAATTTTTCACTTTGCACAAGAAAGCATTCTCCTGAAGACTCTTCTACCAATAAATAAAATCTACATACTGTCACACTGTTATACATAACAATTACATTATTTTATCTATACAAATCTTAAGATATCTCCTGTATATAATTTTGGTGCTCAGAAGCACCAGTTCTTAGCCACCAATGCACTGCGCTTTTAGAATTGTAAAGCAAAAAGTTATTATTTTAAAATTAAGAAGTTCCTGTTTGTTAGTACAAAGAATTGACTGACAGAAATAGTGTTGTACAAGGAAACAACAGTATCAATCAGTGTAACTGTAGAGTCTGGACTCATGCTTACTTATTTTATGTAATATTTCCTTCTTCAGCCTATAACAGTTTCTAACAGATTTTACTTTTCTGGGGTTTTTTTTCAGATTTAAACTTTTTCTATTGAAGTAATATATTCAAACAGTTGTTTATTAAGTATTGCAGAAAGAGCTTCTTAATTAAAAGATGAAAAGATATTTTCTCCATGAGGAGATGATGGTTCTTGAGTAGTCACGAACAATAATTCAGGAAGGTGAAGAAACTTTAAAAACAATACTCCAATAATATCCAAATTTGTTTGGAAAAAAGCTGTCACCAAAACATGATCTTCTGCAAACTAGAGGACATGCAATAAGCTTTTCAGTAACCATCATCTGTCAAGTTTTACTAGCTTTTTGAAGGGGTTTTCATTTAAAAGAAATAATCCTGTGCGTACTCTTTAACAATGATTAAAGAAAAGACAAGCTAATATGTAAGATTGGTGTATACTGCAATATTTTTTTTTAAATCTAGTAATTTTGTTGTGCTAACAAAGTTGCCCAGTAGCAAACAGTAGCAAGCACATTCAGTTGTGATACCACCTGAATCAACAGTTGTCCTAGTTTTCTTAGTAAGGACTGGATAGTGATACTGGGATGAAAGTGGGATGAGAATAGAGATCCTTCTTCCTTATTGCTATGTAAATATTTTGGAACCTTATTTGACTGCTTTTCCCTGGTTTAAGTGTGTGTTTTTGTGGTAATCTGAATAACCATTTGTAGCTGTTTAAGGCAGTTCTTGATTGGCACAACAGGAATAATAAATTCAAGATTGCAAGAACTAGATCATTAATGAAGGTGAATATTTTGGTATCTATCAGCTGATTAATCCTTCCCAGTACAATAAATAAATGAATATAAAATCTCAGGTTATTGATTTGTTTTGATTTTTCAGCACATATTTCATATATTTCAGACAAGAACAATAACAACAAAATCCCTTGCTAACTTCAAGCAGATACTTTTCAAAACTTGGCATGCTTTGCAAGAGTCTACGTTATTGGTGAACTGTGTTATGACTGAGAAAACCAGGAACTTTTCTTTGGTAACTGTAAGTTAATATGCAATTAGTAGAATAGTTATGAACAATAATTGATGTATGTAATCAAGAAGGAATATCTGGGAGGAGTGAGGGATTAAGGATAAAATGATGGAAACAGGAATGAGAATTCATTTATAGTGACTTCACATTAGCAGATCCAACCAATATCCAGTTATAATGTACATTAGCTCCTCAAACTTCAATCTACTACAGCATCAAAGATTCATAGTTTAGATAAGTCCACCTTCCTGTTATTTTAAAGGTGGGGGGGTGAAGAGCTGGAAAACACAACCTTAAAAGCCTCCTCAGGATGCCAGCAAACACTCATTCCAGGAGAACGTAAAACAAAATGGGCCTTCTCATTGCCTTCCAAATCCCAGACCCTAAAGCACAAAACAAAGAAACAAAAAAAAGCAAAGTATTAAACTACTTATGGCCATTTGACTGCAAATACATCGATTTTCAGTGCCTAAATACATTCACAAAGGAAGTGACCAAATGAAATGGTGTTTGTGCTTTTCCACTTCAGTAAGTCAGTAAAAGCCGTCAGTGCTGAAGATGAAGTATTTTAGCATTGATGAACTAGGCAGAGACTCTGTTTAAATGAGTAATATCCAAATAATTTGACAAGTTTAGTTGTCTAGACATGAAATCAAGATGATAACATTTCCACTTTACTCATAAGTCGACACTACAGCCTTTGTACTACACCATAAATAACAGCGAGACAATGCAAAGCAGAAAGGTCAGTGTTGCTCTAGCTTGTACAAGCAATCTAGAGTGAAGTACCAAGAACTTAAGTCATCCACATTACCATGTAAAGGATAAGACCTTGCACTAATGTATTTTGCTTGTTTAATATATGACTTTCCATTATTTCTTGGTGAGACAAGATTGAGTAATGGAAATAAAAAAAACTAAAAATGAAGCTAAGGCAAACAAAAGGATCTACAGCAGAGGTAACGCTAGCCCACAAAGGGTCTTGACAAGCTATGCCAGTTTTGTCTTTTCCTTTAGAAGCACCTACAGTACATATCAAGCAGTTAAAAAAATACTTTAAAAAGTCAACAATATTTGATCAATATGAATTGACAGGGAAGCAGTATGCTTAAAGATCAAAACTGGGTTAGGTGATGAGTGAGTTCTCTTTGGATGTATTCAATATGAGTGTTAATGAGCCAGAAAGCTACTTCATTTATAAAATGCAACAAAACTAAAACTGAGGCTATTTTACTTCACAGCCACTACTCAGCTGTCTCTTTTCCTACAAAATCAGTAGCCTAGTTGTAGGACAAGACATCACAGTTATTATCATCAGTCTGAACCACAAGGCTACATACTATTTATATGCATTTGCACACCAAAACATACACATATATCCTTCCTCCCTGACACGCAAAACCTTAGAAACAGTCAATTTTTTAAGTAGTGTTTTGCCCAGTCTTTTGAGTTAAATGAGTGGCTACATACTATTATTGTTTATTCTAGAAGATTTTTGCTGACTTCCTCCAGACTTTTTCAGTTTATATCTCACCAGGGTGCTTAGAGGTTTGTATTTAAGAGATTTCAAAAAACTCTTAAATAATACATCATAAGTCTAGACAAAATATATGGGAATAAAGTAAATATATTTAATGAACAATGGTGTTTTCTTATGCCAAACCACAACAGATCAAATATTTGTTCTCCCTGTAGAAAACACAGGGCCTCTAATCTTGAAGAATCAGTGTCCTTATTAGAAAAAGTCAAAACAAAAACCTGACAACTGTTTAAAAATGAAATATCTACTTGATTAGGTAATTTAGAAACATACAATACTTTCTTCTACTGCCAAAAATTTTGCCTTGTAGATTTGTCCAAGTCAAATCAACACTTTCCATGTGTATTTACTGTGCAGGGAGAAAATTATAATATAACAGAAGATGGTGAATCATTTTGGCCAAAGGAGGGTGCCATCATGTTTCCTTCCCTGAAGTGAGTTAGGTTATTAGGTGTTGACACAGAAATTTATGCTTTCTACCTCCCTAACTTTGTTATTTATAAAATGCCAAACTTGTATGTCTTACTTTGTAGAAATGGTGAGAGTGTTAGTAACAAACAGTATAGGGGGGCAGAAGGAGAAATGCCCCTCTTATATTTCGTTCGTTCTTTATTGATAACAAAGATGGTGTCATTTAGTCTTGAGATTATAAAGCAACCAAACAAAGACCAACAGGCAATACATAACAAAATAGATCCTTGTCTGAATGCATCAAGTCCATGCTGCTATGGAAGTTTACAATTACATATGTGTTCAATTAACTCTTTTCAATATTTATTTGTGACTAACCCAAGTAAAAAATGGTCAAAGGCCAAAAATTTAGCCAAACTGAATTTCAGTTACTCAATTACTCAGTAATCATAACCAAATCAGATACAGATGCTTAAAAAAAGTCTATAGTTTTGTTCACATTCCTATCATGTAAATCAATCCAAAAAGACTGGGCGTTTTATCTCCCATTAAAAGCCCTTGAAACTTTACTAATATTACAATGATTTTATATCAAACTAGTGTCTACTTTTCACCATCCTTATTTTTTGTAACCCTGCAGTTTGTTGCCCTCTTACTACTCCTTCTTCCCCCACCAGCCACTGTTGTATAGATGAGTTACTGGGCTTGTGTTTTTTTTTCTTTATATTTATAAAGCTTCCACAATAAATTTAAAGGAGAAAAGCCTGAATAACCCCAATTGAAATAAGTGTCAACATTTGAATGATGGAGAGGCTTAAAAATAATATTTAATCTGCTTGGTAAATTCATTATTTAGAAGTAATGAGGGTCTGAGAAATTATATGCTGCAGTGCTTAAAAAACATAAACTAACACACTATTTGCAGATAGTTGCAAATGGCATTAAAGAAATTTCTTGAGATATTAGTACATTTCTCTTGTCACTCATATCCTAAGATTAAACAAACAACAACTTTATCTCAGAGCACCAAGATATTCAGACTATGTTGAACAACTATATTGTATGTCGTATGCATGAAAACGGATAATGACACACTACATATGTGCAGTAATTTTATCACACAATGGACATTAATAGAAGTTGGCAAAGTATTCATTATAACATCTGAAAACCTGTCATGTGGCAATGGAGATTATCCTTATTTTTATTCTAACTTTTGGAATCCTGAATAATTCTAACTAGAGAGCAAAACCAAATCCTAACTGAATAAAAATCATCATTTGCAGTAGTAAAAAACCAAAACCATATTGCAACCTTCCGGCATTCCTCAAATCCCCAGAAGATGGAAGTAAAACCAGGATTTATTTCAACATAAGATTTCCATCAGTTTTAGTAAGTGGTGGGGGGTGGCTTGAACAAACCTTGACAGCTGATATCATTCCCAACCACAAACCATGATCAACTACACTTGAACCATTACTCACAGATTACTCTCTGACCTACTCTTAAAAATGCCCAACATGTTGGTTTGGGGGTTTTTTTGTTTGTTTTGTTTTGTTTTTCTTTTGTTTTTAATATCTAACTTAAATACCCCTTGCTGATATTTCTTTATAGTTCCATCAGACATATTTCATGTGTGAGAAAAATTTTATCACCACTGAAAAGCCTAGAGGACTATGGAGAAGGGAGAGATTCCTTTTAGAGAGATCATACAACAGAGGTAGAGTGTGAAGTTGCTCCTCAAAGAGCACGAGGACTGAGGAGTGGAAGATCTCAGCAAAGGGAAATGGAAGTGCAGGGAATAATTAACACTGTGGAGAATACAATCAACACTGGCCCTGTCTTGGGTCTTTTGCCAACTCCATATGGAGCTGGATATGAAAGATCTGAAGAGGATGCTAGGCAGGACATAAAAGAAAGGTGGCTGAAGCAAAACTGTAGAAATCCCCCCTAGCTGTTCAGAAGAGTTAAGCTGCAATATTCGAGATGATTTCTAATAATTTATTTCATTTTACTGAAAAAAAAATAAATTATAAGTCAGCTAACACACTGCCCAACTAACAGTTCACTGCTGCAGAATCTGTAGAATTAGGTAGCAGAACTCTGTATTCAGCACAGTGTGAAACAAGCCATAAAGGTGGATGCACAGGGAGAAAGAGGAAATTAATCTGTGCTGCCTAGCAATAGTCCACCTGGCACAACCACCTTAAACTATCTCCTAACTCAGCACACACCTTCCTAGATTTGTGCCTGTAGAGCATTTCCTTCACTTATTTTTGATCTACGAAATAAAAGCCTTCTCATAGAGTAAACGTGTACATACTCTTTCAAAAAGTTGACCCATGCTGATAATTTTCTTTTGGTCATCAAAAGAAATGTCAACGTTATTAAAGAATCAGTAATCAGAATCTTTCAGATTTTGGCATTAAAATGTTACCTCTAGATTCTTGTAATATTTACTCAGATATACAGGTATTGATCTATTTTTTCACTGGTAACTGTGGCATATAATTCTGATCATCCCCTGCAATATTGGTAGAAGCAGGAGAGGAACTACGCATGCCCTATTTCAAGTATCTCAATTGACTGTTCTTCACTAATATGCATTTCAGAACATGGACACTCAGAAATAATTCCAAGAAATACACACTATTACTATCCTTAAAGTTATCAAAACAAAGCCAGAGACTAAGTGGTATTTTTGCAAAATGTAAAGCTTCAGTTGTATCTGTTAAACCAAAGAAAAATTAGCTGTTAATAGTTATCAGCTTATTGTTTCCAATGTAGATGCAAAACTCAATGCTTCTATGGCATGACTGTTACTGAGAAACTCAAGTACAATTCTGCCAATGACTTTCTAAAATACAAGGTGTCCTGGTTTGAGTTAGAACCAAACCAGTTTTGTTCAGTGATTTTACTTTTCATCTGAGTCTCTGCTAATTAACTGCACTTTCTGAAGCTAACAGCATGTTTTTGCACAGTGTCTTCTTCTAGCAGTGATAACACTAGAGTTACTACCAAGGATTGGTGTGCAGACCAAGGTCACTGCTAGATCTTGTGTACCACATCAGGGGCTGCAGAGAGTGAAAGGCCGCACCTGCGGGAAGGAGCAGCCAGGACAGGTGACTCTAAACTGTCCAGCAAGGTATTCCAGCCCACATACATTATATTGAGTATAAAGCTGAGGGATCATGAGGATCTCAAGTCCTCCTCTTCCCTTTCGGATCCTTGGGCCTTCCTCTTCCCCTCGGTGGACCCATCCTTTCCCTTTGGCCTTCGCTTCTCGGTCCTGCCTTCGATTTGTGTGTTCCTGAACCCAGCTCCTGAGCCCAGTCTAGGACTTTGCCAGTGTCTGCTCCACAGCCTCAGTGGTGACGGTGACGTAATTGCCATCAGGGAGAGGTTGGGTTCAATACTCGTTTTGTATATATTCCCTTTCATTATCATTATCTCATTAAAGCTGTTTTAGTTTTCTTTTCTAATCCAGAAGCCTCTCTCTCATTCCCTTCCTTTCCCATTTGGGAGGGGAGGGGGCTGTTAAGTCTCTCTCACTTATCCTTTTTCTCTTCCTCTAATTGGGGTGGGGGGAAAGAGGGGTTAACAGAGAGCATCTGTTGTAGGTGGATTGGACCTAAACCTTGACAAATGATGTATCTAATGCAATGATTTCTATTTAAGACAATTTATAGGCTAGACTATGTTCTAGGACTGTGTGACCCTCAACATAAGTCATAATGTGTCACAGAGGAATAGCTACCATTTCATCCACATAGTCTGAAGACTTCCTAACTAAAGGCTTATTCATCCACTCTTAAGTCCAGACTGAAATAACGTTGGAAACATTTGATTCAGAAAGTGATTCTGGATACAGTAACAGGAGACCAGTTGATACTCGCATAGTGCTTGTGAAGTACAACACAAGTTGTTGGTTAATACTTGCATTGTGGCTGTATAACACAACAGAAATTCTGTAAGTCTATATTTGGGGGACATACAGGGATGCATACTAAAAGTATGCAAAGTCAAAGACTATAAAAATAATCCAAGACTCTCCTTTCTTTTCATCAATTATAATGCATGACTATAGCTTGATAAGTGTAATCAGCATAACTCAGAAAGGGTAAATATTTTGGTATGACATTTCTTACATGAAGACACACTGTGGAATTCTATCACACAAACAGATGAAGTTAGAATAACATGAAATAAGATTCTTTTTTAAAGAATTTGGGAAAAAATCCATAGTTGAGTGCACTAGGAAGATACAAACAAAATATAATTTTGGAGGCAGGAATAAGTGAGAATGGCAACTTTTCAATATAGCCCAAACCTGAAATACCTATTGAATTAACATGGTAAGACACAAGTGCAACAAGGGCTGGCAATACATTAAAGAACAGAAGACCCCAAATACCAAACACGAGTTAACACAGACTTTCCGTCATATTATCTAGAGAAAGATTTACACAAAATAACTAAGACAGAGTACCAGGTAAACAAAGACACTACAGATTAAAAAAACTCAAACAAACCTAAAAACAAATGAAACACTATAATAGATTTTGAGACTCTAGTTCATTTAGTTTCCAATGGTATCAAACCTTTCCCCTGAATCTCTGTCCAGGGAGCAAAACTAACCTCTGATGGACTGGCATTTGTGTAATGTGCAACAGAGAAGGCTGAACTTGACAGTGACCAATAAAGAAATTCAAAGTCCTCTTCTAAAAAGCAACAGGAGCCATGGCAGAAATAGCTGAACAGAAACAGAAAAGAATCAAAGAGCAAGTACATTCATAGATAAAGTGGAAGATAAGTCAACTGTACATTCTCTTCTATTCATGCACAGATGAAGATGATGTAGTTTAAGGAATGGCCAGCAGGTCAAGGGAGGTTCTCCTCCCCCTCAACTCTGCCCTGGTGAGGCCTCATCTGGAGTACTGCATCAAGTTCTGGGCCCTTCAGTTCAAGAGGGACATGGAGCTACTGGGAAGAGTCCAGCACAGGGCCACTAGGATAATGGACTGGAGCATCTACCAAGGGATGAGGGAGCTGGGTCCTGGAGAAGAGGAGGCTGAGGAGGATCTGATCATCGCTTATAAATATCTAAAGGGTGGGTGTCAAGGAGGATGGGGCCAGACTCTTCTCAGTGGTGTCCAGCAACAGGACAAGGGACAATGGCCACAAACTGGTAAACAGGAGTGTTAAGGAAACACTTCTTTACTGTGAGGGTAACAGAGCACTGGAACAGGCTGTCCAAAGAGGTTGTGGAACCTCCATCTCTGGAGACATTTAAAACCCATCTGGATGTGTTCCTGTGTGATCTACTCTAAGATCCTGCTCTAGCAGGGGTGTGGGACTAGATGACCTTCAGAGGTCCCTTCCAACCCCTACCACTCTGCGATTCTGTAAACAATAGAAATAAGAAAGAGAGAGGAAGGGAGAGTCATTTGAGTCCTTTTCAGCTGTTTAAAATACAAGCCAATCCAGCACTTGGTGACCATAAGAAATTACTGTGCTGCCAGGATTAAGGGCCTGACACTGTCAGTAATTTTTCAGTTCAACATCAAGATGGAGTATGAGGTGGTTATCAATCAAATTGAAATAACTTTCTAACAGTCAGAGGTTATTTTTCAGTATGCATACCAGGATGGTATTTTGCATGAAAAATAATTTGAAACACATCAGATAGTATCAAAACCTACCAACAGCAGGGGGGGGGTCTATTAAGCTCATGTTGTTTGCCAAACATTTCCTATGTTCTTTTTGCAGAGGCTTCATTAAGTATCAGAACAAAATTATTTGTACATCTGAATCCCTGCAGACTCCTATAGTGTGATTCCAAATCATAACAAAAAAGCCCACAATAAATAAATAAATATTTATTTATTTAAAGAGTGGTGCACAGGGAGTTGCACACACAGTTCCCATTATCAAAGTGGGATACATATTCCTACACTTAATTCAAATGTTCAAAGAGTGTATAATGCTTTATAATTTTAAGGAATTAAATATTCCTTAAAGCTATCATAAAACATCTTTTCTTATTCATTGAGCATGCTCTTATGATAGCAAGGAATGGACAAGCAAATTACCTTAAATACACATAAATGTTATATATAATTTTGAAACTGAGATATGAAAGGTAGATCATGAAGAAAAAACAGATTAGAAGGAAAACAATTAGATTAAATCTAAGAGGTAATTTACTTTTCTTTTGTCCCATGATCAAATTTGGCTTTCAGCAAAACTGTGTAAATATCTTAAATTTGAATTTTTAAATATATACACAAGATATTTACTTTTATTTATTTTTACTTCAATTGTACTCTGTTACAACATGACTTGTAAACAAAACAAAACAAAATTTTAGCTATTTCCTCTGCCAGTCTTTTACCATTTTATTTAGAATTTTGCCATAAAACTTAAAAAGTATTTATTTTCTTTCTATTTTTTAACAAAACAGCAAAGCAATTATGAAATGTGTAAAAAAGTGAAATACAGTAAAATTTGAAAATGACAATATCCTGTCAAAGATATAAATTAACTATATGCTTATGAACACCTTGATCCGTCTTGGAAGATGGCCATCCTTGGAATAAAATGAAGGAAGTAATATACGATATTTATGGCCTAGGATTCGATTTTCAAATCAACTTTGCAGATGTTTTAGATACATGAACTTTTATCTTTAAGATAAATACAGTTGTGAGTAACTACAATATGGTGGGTTTTAAGAGCCTTCCAAAGGTGTCTTCCTTCAGAAAAGCAGTTCTTTCCAAGGTTATATTAGTTCTGAGATTCTCAGTGCAAGGAAACATGAGAAGATTAAAGCTTGTCTATGAATGCACATAACACTTTTATTCACAACATTCATATAGATGGCTACTGCAAATATTTTTATGCAACCGTATTTTAATTCAGTTCTCCTTCACAGCTGGCTAAAGGTCTTGTGTTGTGAAACCACCAAGGCCAACAAAGACTATGTGCAAGGAACAACAAGAATTCCTGAATGACTCTGCAGCACTTTAAAGGCAAGAATATTGAATATAAGTATCTGACTTACGCTGTCTGTCTTCCAACCAAAATGATTGAAACCAGCTCTGAGACATCATGGTTGCAGCAGCTTATGGTAAGACTGTTTAGTGCATGAAAACTGAAAATTTGAGTTCCCCAGAGATCTGTGCTAAACTTACTGCTAAGCAAAAACCAGGGAAGATCTAAACATGTTTGTATATATTCTGTACATACTGAGACATTGTATTAAGACTTAAAAATGGAATTCTAACAGAACAATACCCAAACAATCAAAACTTCATGTTCTTATACTAATTGTTCTAGAACTTTATTTCAAAGGTATTAACAGATGATGTATCCTGAGAACAATTTCAGGATGGAAACTCAGTACAGACAGAAGAATTATTCCTCTTCTTACATTACTGCTGAAGCAAATTACACAGTAAGTAAGGAATGATTTTGGTAAGTCCCAAGGAATGCATTTTCCATTAGTTTTGAAAGTGTAACCTTTAAATTCAATTAAAAAAGTCTTCATGCTCCACATGCACGAATGGAAAAAATAAGAACACAAGTAGCCAAAAAAAATCCTACTTATTTCCCATGGCTTTTAACCAAAGACTTTATGGTTTACTGGATAAAATGTCTTTTAAGAGTTACTAAGTTGAAATCTTGATAGTATACATTAATTATATCATTTTTATTTCCATTTCATTTAGTATCAACTAGACTACTGGTTTTAAAACCCTTCTCATTCATCCCATGAGCACTGAGCATTTCATAAAATAAGCAAAAAAAGACACACATTCAAACAGCTTTTTGAGTAAGCCAAATATTAGTTTAGATTTAATGAAGAAATCAAGGATAGGAAATAAATCAGAACAAGCTACAAGTCAGTCATGCATTTCTACTACTCATTCCTAATGATTTTGTTGGGAATATGGACAGGGCATCTATGGAAAATTTGTCTACTGGTCAAAGTAGCATTTCTGAGTTCCCTAGGGGTATTAAAATCATAGGCCTTTTAGATTTTCTATTTACATAGGACAGAGTGGCTCAGCTAAAGCTACTAAACTGTGATTTATACCAGCTGATGATCTACCCTTTACAAAATTTCATACACAAAGTAATCATTCTAAGAGCTATTCCCTTCTCTCTAAGCAGTTACAAGATGGCTTAAGTGAAAAATTACTTCTCCCCCCTGCCCCGAGTACTACCTGGTCATTTATACAGGAATTGATATGGTGGTAACTGCAAAGAGCAAATAGGTAATTCATATAACCAGAGAAGAGACTGAAACAGTTCCTTAATTGAGACAAGCTTTGAATTATCACAGCTATTACAAAGAAAAGTCAAAGATGATGCTTTCTCAAGTCTCTTGCTGCTACTGCAATGACTTATAAAGCCTGCCTAGCTGCCCTCCTGATTTCTCCAACTATGAGCTGCACTGAAGGGATAAGAAGCTTTATAGACTCATGAGCACTATTAGAAGAGGAGGATGGGGGGCCTTTTGACAATGGAAACACTCCTGTACTACAAAACCCAAACCAGCATTTTTCAAAGTATTTAGCTATGTTTCCCTTTTACTTCCAGTTACAAATAACTAAATACATGGTTTTGAAGCAGCTACAGTCATGGTATTATGAGCTGCCAGTGCCACTGTAGTAGTGTGGTACTGTCCTCAGGCTATGTAACCTCACCTCCTAGTAAGGCTAGTAAATTTGGGTAAGCGGACAAGTTTACATACATACACTGGTTTTAAACTTGACTCATCTGATGACAGAACGGATAAAGGAAGTATGTATAGTTCACTGCTGAGCTATGCATGTCATCTCTCTCCTATTCTCATGCCTTTTATTCTTGTCTCAGCAGGGGAAATTGTGGTGTATGTAATTCCAAGACAACAGTTTCCTTTGTGTTGTAACTAGTTAGTTGAAAATGTTGCTTTGAAAAAAAACCTAAGCCAACAACCCACAAGTCACAACAAAAAGCCAGTCCACAACCTACTTAAAAGGACTAGTCCACTTGTTGTCTTGTTAATAGGCTATGAAGGCCCACTAAAAACAAATTAATAAATGTAGGCTTATTTATTTAACCAAACACAAAAAGCATACACACAGAGTAAAAGCCAAACACTACTATTTCAATAATGTTTTGAACAATATGCATACCTGCAGGTGTGATCATCGCTTACACTTGCAACTTCTTGACCTTCTTTGGGGGCAAACACCAGATCATTAATGTAATCTGAGTGGCCATCAAATGTCTGTCAACCAGAGAAAAGAAACACTTTTACCTTAGAGCTGACTGTTCCATCAGTTCACAATGTATTTAACAGGCCCACTAAAGGAAAGATGTACAAGTGTTAAGATAAAGCTATCATTTTACATGGAAGATAAAGTAATTATATTAGTATTATATAAATTAATTATATTAAATTATATTTAAAGTATTCTTTGAAATATCTAATTCATGTGTAGATTCATTCTGTAGGTGAAAAGATCCCCCACTATTCCTTGTAGTTACCATAGAGGTTGGTGAATTGCACTAGAACTTTTTACCCTCCTTTCAACCACTGAATTCTGAAGGTAGAAGATAACAGAAAGAGGAGAATGAGCAGGGAGTGAATGTATGCATGATCCATGTACCAGTAATCAGAGATCTTTAAGTTAAGTAACTCTTGTCTCTGAATAGTAGTTTTTACCAAGGCGTTTCTGCCAGCAGCAAGAGTTGTTCCTGAAGGAGCATTAAACCAACCACTTGTCCAGCATATACCCTTTTCTAAGCAGGCAGCACACAAATTGCCTAATAGGATATGTCTGCTAAAGATGGCAGATAAAAAAGCTACCTTTGGAAAAAACTCTCAGTGAAAGAAGATGAGACAGAAGATAACGCACACTGAAGACTTTAAGAAAACCAAAGATGGGGAGCAATCACATGAGCAAAACCAAGCAAGCTGTACAACACCTTAGCAATTAAGCACAACTTCTATTAAGCATTTGAGAAGAACAGATGCAGTGCTTTGTGCTCTCTGCTTTACATGCTGTTGTGCTGAAGAAGAAAGAAAATAGGGTATAGTGCACACTCTTCTTTTTCAGTGAATTAATAGATCATCCATTCTCAAATAATAAGATATGAGCACTCGTGGTGTGAATGGACGTGAACTGCCAATCAAAAGCAAACATCTACAGTTGTATCAGAAAGCATGAAGTAATTTCACAGGGAACCTCATTACTGTGTAATTGTTCTCACCTAAAACTTCTTAATCATGACATTTTTAGTTCAAAGCACTGAGAATAATTTATCTGTAATAAAAAACAACCTAGCTACATAGCTTTTCTGAATAAAAGCAAAACCTCAGTTTTACTAAAAATTAAAAGTTAGATTTTTTTTTTAAGTATTGTGAAGGCTTTTCAACTATCTTGGCCATAATATCTAGACACCTTTTCTCAGTTCTACAGGGTGTTTTGTACTTACCTACAGACATCAGTAACCTTTTGAGGTGTACAGTATCCTCAAAAACCTAAGTTTAAGAACTTACACATAGCATTAAGCATGCATGCAAAACTCACCTCACTTAGGGTCCAGTCAAAGTTTAAAGTACATTCAAATTCACTCACATGGAGGCTAGGTATGAATAAATTACTTCTTGTCTTAACAGAAATTCTGTAGGTAGTTAAGATATCAGTTTGCTCCATCTGAGGATATACATGTATTTCCTCTCATTAACTACATCTATGGTCTTTTTGACGGAAATCTCACTTAAAATTTTAAGCCAGGCAAATGTCCATGTGTAGATGATGCATCTGTTACTGCTCCATCCTCATCAATCCCCGTGATTAAGTCTCAAGGCACAGCTGCTCTTGTTTTGCCCAGCAAGGTATCATGAAAAGGAGACGAAAATATCCTCCAGATAATAACATAACATGGAGAGATTGCAGAGTAAAACAAGGTCAAATGAAAACAACCAATTCCACAATTTTCTGAAAGGAAAACACACTATCTGTTCTCTAAGTGTAGCTATTCTGAGGAACAAATGCAGAACCAATAAAAAAATCTCTGAAGCATTCACAATAACTAAATCCCCCTCTCTAAAAAAATTTATGAATGCCTCATCAATTCAATATAGAAACATTTTCACCAGCCAACTTGATTTTTTCCAATAGCTCATAATTCTATTAAAACCTACTGGATTATACTAGAACTAATACATCCTAGGATGATGGTAAACTATTTAGACAGAAATGCCAAGTCTTTTGAAAATTTTCAGCATTCTGAATTCAAATATCCTGCCTCATTTTGCTTCCACAGTTCTGATGAAATATGCTTTTTATTAAACAAAATTTGAAGCAGGAGAAGGAAGCCACAATTCATTTCCAAATGAAAACCTCAAAAGAAGAAAAAGATTTCATGAAGATCCATCATTCATATTTTATCTTTTGTTTGTTGTTCTGGGTTTGATCCAAGCCATAAATTTTGGATTAGTTGTGTTGACAAAGTAATGGAAAACTCAATGTGCTTCAAGTTCCTTGTTGATAATTACATCAAGATACTTTTTCCACTGGGAAAACAGTAAGATTACCCTGTCTATCCCTCCAGAAGCAACACATACTAATTGTTTACTATAAGAGACAAAATGTTCAGAAATTACGTTCTGACTGTAATTGCATACTTCTTCCAGCCTTCTTTGCACAGTTTGTACCTCTCCTGAAAATCCCACGTGTAAAGTATGCACTGTACAATGGATCAGTCTTTCATGTGTTCATCAGGAGTTCAACCTCAGGTTTATGAAATATCAACTGACAGTTACTAAGAACCCACTGTATCAAACTTTTGAGAGCTAGCTCACTAAGTATTTGGGAAACAGATGAGATTTTGAAAATACTTTATATCACTTAGGTGATACTGTTTTCTTGACAAGAACTATAGAGGACAATGATCACCCAGCTATAAGAAATTAAAGTGATGACCCAAAAGAAAGTACTTTCCACAGTTTTGTCAAAAAACCCCAGATAGTCTCAAAGACAACATTTTAAACAATATAAGCACACTAATCTACATTCTTCCTTTTCACTAAGGAGTTCCTCACTATTAGATTTAAAAAAAAAAAGTATTTATAGCTGTTTTCTGATTACGTTTAACATTAGATCAAGCCTGACCCAGTAACAATATGTATTTTTACTTTTTCCTCAGTTTCAGTACATCCTTAATGAAGTTCTTAAACTGTTAATTCCAGTGATGCAGCTGGCAATAGCTTTACTGTTAAAGTCAAGCCGAAAGTTCTCATTTGTATTACATTGTATTACTAAGCACCAAATGATCTTTAGTCTTCCGTGGTGTCAAAAATGAAGAAGCACCCATGCTATCTTCACCTGATCAAAATCAAATTCTATGATCCTTCTGTCTGCATTAGACACTGGAGGAGTTTATTCATATTAGCTGGAGGAGAATAACAATGAAGATACTCTAATTGCTTATTTTCTTCTAGGACAAAATAATTTCTGTGTTTCTAGTACTTACAGCTGTGGCTGTTCAGCCTAAATACCACAGTCTAATGTCCAACACCTGTTGTATTGATGCTCTGTGGTCTCTATACTCCCTACCTATCATAAGAAATTATTTGGATGTGTTACACAATGAACAAACATACTTTTGCAGTAGAAGTTTGTAAATGCAAGTCAGAAGGTTTTGTGTAGAAAGAAGTCCTAAGCATAGATGAATCTGTTCTCCAACAAGCCTTTTTATGTGAAAAATAATTGCTAACTTAATGGAAATGTAAATGTGCCATTTCAAATTTATTTCTAGGCATCCAGTCAAAGCTACTGTGTAATAAATTCCCCTAAATTAGAAGTGCGTGTTTTAAAGTGTCATTTGTGTTGGTCAGATACCAGAAAAAAAATTATTGTCAAAACTGGGAAAACAATAACCCATCACAGAAATTCTAGTCTGAAAAAACAGCACTCAGCAGCCTGTGCTACAGAGTTGCCCCATTTGCTTCTGATTGTAACACAGATCACACATTGGTAATAAGCTAGAAAAGAAACATCTCATTTAGTATATTCAAAATTACTGTTATTTTAAAAGTGTGTTGCTTGTAATCTCATTCTAATTCAGTAATAAACAACTTACTAGAATTCTTTGTTAGAATAAACTTGCTTATTTGAACTTGTATGTTAAAAGTTGAAGCTCATGAATTATCAAAGGTGAGTTTGTGTGAAATTATATTACTGATTATTTCTCTGGAAGCAATTAGTTCCTAATGAACAAAATGGCAGATCCCATTGGCAATTCCTAGTGTTCAATTCAGGGCTGTATCCTGTATCAATGTGGTAAGTCTGAAAGCAGGTATAAACGTGAAATCTATTCTGGAACGTATAGAACAGTACCTTTTTCTAAGGACCAGATGATGTAGGGACAGGAAGAGGTATGAAAGTTATGAACTATCACAAGTGTTACATTCGATTTTTGGCAAAAACCCCATAAAATTGTTGATCATTAATTAACCCCCAATAAAAATAATTAACAACTTTCATATTTATCAAACATGCAAAAAAAACACTTATCCATGACCTGAACCAATGTCCCCTGAAGTCAAGGGACTTCTAATTGATTTTAGCAGACAGGCCATCAGGTCCCTTGTTAATCCAAAATAAATTTTAAAAAATTGAATTTAGGTGCTAAGTTTATCTGAATAGAGCCTGTAGTAACAGAATCATCCTTTTGTTTGATTATTTCTACTTATTAACTGTCCATCATCTATACTGTTTTTAATAATTTCATCCTTTCTTTCCTCTGTGTGCTCATGAACAGTTCTATAAACTCCTCAAATTGCAACAGACATACATAATTAATAAGCAACTTTACATTCTGCTGAAAAATTAAAAGATTTGATTCACAACTTAACATTAAAGCATGTTGTCTGCAACATCATAAGACTGGCAGGTATTATATAAATAGATACATTTAATAAGGAATGGCAGACATAAACTCACAAGAAAATGGCATTAAGAACTATTTTTTCAGAAGTGCCACCCAAACTGCCTGGGTGACAAAGCCATATAAGACAGCCAAACATGAATAGGGGAATTAAAGGTATGTGCATGTATGAAGTAACATCAAAAGTATTTTCCTTAGAGAAAAGGCATTGTGTTTTTTAGTAACATCTATCTTTACTTCTTATGCCATGCCTTTATTCATTCCATTATCAGTATGGCCACACAAGTGACATCTGCAATTTACTTAGTTTCTGTATGACAAATATCATTGTCTTACTAATACAAATTACCAAGCCACAAATGAAAGCCCATTATTTTCTCTTTTATACTAAGTACATAACTCTGACCAAAAGAGACATTATAATATTCCAAACTGCTAAAAAAAGAAGGAACCTTCTCCTCCGATTTTTTAGTATTAAATTAACCTTGCTTATTCTTGGCCAAGACCTCAGAAAAAAACCAACAAAATTCAAGCTGGTTAGCACAAGCCTCTAATTAATATTAGTACTTGCACTGGGACATCGTTTCAAAGGCAGAATTTTGAAGAATATGTACACATCCAAGTGACATAGGATTTGACATATCTTGCAAACAAAAGAAATCTCCAGAAAACCAATCTTCAGCTTATAAAGTGAACAGTACTTAGACCTGGCTTCTTTTTTATCACTGGTTTAAGAACACTACCATCTACACTGAAAGAAGAGGAAAAGGAAATTGTATTTTAAGTAGACATTTTCTTTGTTTCTATCTTAGAAATAAACAAGTGACAGCCTACGGGCACATTTAGTGTACCTGTCTGCAGTTATGTACTAAATTCAGTATTCTCTCTTTAAATTTTCAACTGTTTGAAAGAGTCTAATTGCAACTTCCAGTTCACCATGAAAGAGAAACTACTAAATTTGCTTTTCTTATAGAAGAGTCCAGTAACCAATACCAGATAAAATTTTACAGGTCTCTATATAAAGGAACCTTATCCAATGTGGTACTTGAAATTCATGTATAGAACATTCTGTTTGAGTATATGTTTTAGATGATACATAAGCCTCTACTTGCTTTTCTTCAATTTGGTCAAATTGTTACATAAATGCTTTTAAATCAAAAGATCATGTAGCTGATAATTACTGTTATAATCACTTTAAAGACAGAAAGATATATACAATACAATGATTTTCCCCTAGAGATGACGGATACAGGATCTGTCACAGTTCTGTGCTCTATCTCATACAGTACATTAAGCAAAATGGGGCAGGACAGTTAAAGATTAGACTTCGCTAAAGACTAATTTTTTAAAAATCAGCTTAGCTGCTCTTACCTTAAATTCATTCTTGTCCTGGAGGTCTGAAGTAAATAGCCTTAACTTCCTATCTGAAGCTGCAGTACAGAACCTATACTCAACAGACAAAAGACCTTCAGTCAATTTACACAGCAATAGTTGACTTTTTATCAATTTCTCTTCAGTTTAAACCTGCAAAGTGGCATACAAAAGAAAATCCAGATTTTGAAAAAACCTGAAAGATTCTACCTTAACTTCTCTGCTTTGGTAACAAGCAGAGTTATAATCAGAATCTATCTATAAAATAGCGTGTATCAAGTGCCAAGAATACTTTTTCATGGAAAGAAACACAAAACATTTCACAAAGATAAACCTGAATGAAGTATCAATTACCTGAAATACCTCAGGTAACTGCCATTGAAACTTCCCTTGGAAGAAGTAGCAGAGAACAAAAAAGAACCCTTGTTATCAATGTTTTAAAACACTGAAACATAAATTCACAAATAAATTTCTAACATACTTTAAACAAAAGACTGTACAAAAATGCAGTAGTAAGCAACCGTCATAATTCTGAAGAGGTTTACAAGCTGTTGAGAACATTTTAATTCTTAAATGCATATTTAATAGCTAACTATCTTTCTAGATTTACACCTCAATGGGTCTCACAAATAGTATCTGACCTGCTCCTAGACACAGCTCATACTATGCTGACCATTACAAATAGCTATATCAAGCAGACCATTACAGTAGTCTCATCCTTAGTAAATTTCTTAGAAAAATTCCTTCTTCACAAATGTACAAAGAAAGAACTAACTACATTTTAGGTTCATTAAAACAATGAAAAGAAAAAAAAAATAAAAATTTACTGCTGCTTCTGTGGGGGAAGGGGCAAAAGGCACAAGAAGTAGGGGGGGGGGAAGATTCTAAGAATGAAAATATTGTTCCCCCTGTAGCGTTCAGAGACTTTGTTTGTGATTCCTAGAATTAGATTTCACCCATAAGCTTTGAACTTAGTCCAGTACCATGGAATTACAGAAAACAGGTCAGAGACAAGTATCATTGTACTCATTTATTATAAATACCTTATAAGGGGAGGTAAAGCGTCAAGTCTAGTTTCTGGACTCCATGCTATGGCATCAACTCGAATTCCATGATGAAATGTTCTTAGTGTCTTATACTGCATGCCTTCCACTTCTGCATCCTCCTCCTAGAGAAACATTGTAGTTAGCTCATCCAGAACAGTATCTTGATAACTTCTAACAATTCAGACTGATACAAAACTGAAAGGTTTTCAAAATTACATGTATCTATGATATTTTTAGACTGTAACACTCTCAAAGTAAAAACCTGGAACATAAAGGAAGTATTAACCTGAGATATGTAAGTACTTAAAAATATATGAAATTCTTTCAATCTCAAGCCAGAGGCCAGTGGAGAGCACAAAAATCAGAACTGAGCTACAAAGATACTGAGTCCATTCTTTGTACAAGTAGTATCTTCACAGATACAACTAAAGCTGCTTATAACAGCATGGTAAATAAATAGACACTGCAATGAGAAGAAACAATGGGAACAAAAGCAAGCATGTCATTTAAGCTATCTTCTCTTTGAGTTATTTCTACGCTATGGAAAAATGTCAGCACTTCCAGAACAACATTCTTCAAGCAGCAGGAGCTAAAAAGATACACTCTGTCATCTAACATGACCAAAATTACTAACTTGACTATTCTTCTCACTGGTGAGCACACTGGAGGTGGGGGATGGTGGTGTTGAGGAGGAAGATGAAACAAGAGTTGCAGCTATGGACTCAGTCAATCAGTTAACCTCTAAAAAAATTCGAAAAGTTTTCAAAACATCTAATGGACCACTTCAAAGGATATTTCTGAAAAATTTTCTCTATGTCACAATTATGCTTTAAAGAACCTCTCTACATGCCATCTACATAATGTAGAGGCTAGGAAGAACCTAGCTGGGGAAGCATGAAATTATCCAGAATTTTTCAATGCTTCTTAAAGTAGGGAGCAAGAATAGCATTTTCTTCCCCTACTCTGAAATACTCAATCACTCCATGTGTGAAAGGGAAGACAGGATATGAAAATTATAGAAAAACTACCTTGTACCAGTGGTTGTCAAAGTTTTAATTAGTTTCTTTTCAAGGCCTGCACCAGAAACAAGATAGAGGGCAATACAGTTGACAATAGGTTTCTGTGATCAGCACTAGGCGCTTTTAAGAAAATTTCCAACAGTAAAACTTTGGGGAATAATAATAATAAAAAGACCAGTTATGCTGTTAATCATATTAGTTAAAATACAGAAATACTGTATTATAGAGGAGTTGGAAAAAAGAACCAACTTAAAAGTAGATTCCAAAGATAACAGTTCTCTAGGCAAAAAAAATTCTAATTAAAAAAATCTTATACAGTATAAAAATATACAGTACACAGTATTTCACATTTTAAAAACTTCCATAATATGATGACTAAATAATTTCAAGGTAAGAAAACATATTTTACTTTTTGTAAGTTTGTGAGAGAGATCCAGTAAAAACAATTAGGAAAGCAAAATAATAAATTAGGTAATTATTTCTACAGTCCTTCCTTAAAATAAATATCTATAAAATTAACACTGGCAATTTACTGGCAAAGCTGAAAGCAGTCATAATTTTTGGTGTTTCACAGGCTAGCTAAAATCTTTAAAAGATAATTTAATCTAAACAGCAGATGCATGTAAAACAAAATATAACTGTGCAAAAAAGGAGCAAATTACCCTGAAATGATAAAGAACAACGTACAGCAAATATTAAATCACATATTTCCCAAGGCACACACTTAAGTTCTCAGATAGCAGTCACCAACATTAGCAAGAGACACTAAAATGGGATTATTGTTCCAGTAGAGCACTCCTGTTTTCTTTGTATTTGTCTATTTGGGGAGTACAGTGACAGGACAACAGGACTGGTTAAACTGAAAGAGGGTAGGTTTCCATTAGAAATCAGGAAGATCTCCTCTAATGTGAGGAGAGGTGAGGCACTGGAGTATGTTGCCCAGAGAAGCTGTGGATGCTCCATCACTGGAGGTGTTCAAAGTCAAGCTGGATGGGGCTTTGGGCAACCTGAATTAGCGGGAGTTGTCCCTGCCTATGGCAGGGGGGTTGAAACTAGAGATCTTTAAGGTCCCTTCCAACCCAAACCATTCTTTGATTCTATTCAAAAGGAACTTTATACTAGCAGGATGACAATTTATACCACTGTGTACCCTAGACTCATTAATATAATAAGTAAAATCTTCCCCTGATTACATGAGGAGGAAATAGGAAAGTGACCAGGGTCACTGAGGTGCTGGCAAAGTAAGTTTCAGGAAGCAACTAATAAAATCAACAATAACATGAACTAACCTGAAATCTGCATGTCCCAACAACTACGCAATTATTGCCACCATATGCAATGAGAGAGCATGCATCTCCACTATCAAATGGATTGAATTTCACCACGTGCACATAATCTTCACAATCCACAGTGTAAGTAGTGTTTCTAGTAGAATCTTGCTTCATTTTCAGTGGACTAAGTCAAGGTTTCACAGAACTGACGTCTTCTCCAAGATGAAAATCTACATTCCTACATAGTTTTAAAAATGACACATTACTCATATGCATGAAGAAAAAAATGTAAAAGGTATTTGTGGCACAACAAAAATATCCTGTGAGGTCATATTTAAAAACACAAAAGCTGAACTTATGATCATCATTTTTAGACGCAGCATGTAGCTCCATTAATCAAAAGATTAACTAACCTAACTAGCATACATTCAAAACTGTCTCTACAGACTTCAGCAATAACTGCAGATTTTTTGCTACTGTTGGCAACTCAACACCAAGACAAGAAGCTAAGTAACTGTACACACCATAAAAGTCATGTACAGAATTTTTAAATTTTCAACCAAATGACAAGAAATGATACATTACTATTATTTTCAAATTCTTTTTACTAGTGTATCTCTTTAAAAGACTGTATGTGTGTAACTAAAAGCAGAGCTAATCAAGGCTGCAAAATTGTAAATGCAAATATTGTCATGCATAATATTTAAACTTGGTTTCCATGACTTAAGCCACTCCAACCGCAGAGCACCTACACTTCTGTGTGCCAAAGAACTTGTACTTTACTGTATGCAACCAATTTTCAAGTTCCTGTGCTAGAATACAAGAGGCTGTGATATACAACTGATCTCAGAATCACTACCTTTAGTCCCAGTATAGATTTGACACCAGTTTAAGCCTTTTGGGGAAATCAGACCTTTAATTGCACATGACATTGAAAAACAACTTTAAATCTCAGACCTTTGACTGTGTTATGATATGAAGGTCTCAGCATCCAAGACTGAATATTTTGCTCGAGAGCCATCCAGGTTTGACATGGGTATCACTGAGAGACAAAGAGGCTCTCCATAGCTGTAATATTTATTAATACAACAAACCACCACATTAACATAAACACTTTAGCCCTACGACCTGCATAGCTATGCTTCTAAGGCCAAACACAAGTTTTAACCCCACCTGTAGGGTTTTTTTTTCCCTTTAAGACTTCCCACAAACACAGGCCAACAGACTAGCTCTAAGTGAAGACACCAAGAATACTATTAGCTTCATGCCTTTAGGGAACACAGTTCGGGCAACTAAGCCGTGTGGGCGTCCCTCACCTCCCTCCTCCTTTAAACTTCCTCCTCCAGGGCCCGGCTGTTACAGGCCGTGCCGGTCCCACAGCGCTACCGCTCCTTAGACCACAGCGAGGGCCCCGGCTCCCCGCACAGCGGCCAGACCGTCCCGGCTCCCGGGTCTGACCGGGCCAAGCTCCGAATTTCCCCTCACCCTGGGACAGAACACCCCCCTTATCCCCGCCTCACACGCACCTCTACGACCCCAAATCCCCCTCCAGCACCGCCGCCTCTCCCGCCAGGCGCTGGCAGCACCGCTCACCACAGCGGCAGCCGCTGTGTGCTTCCGGGTCAGCGGCACCCGCCCTCCAATTGAGCATCTCTGCGGAGGATTTAAATTTAAACCGCCGGTAAGGGCAGTTGCTGTGACTGTCTCTCTGTGCGACTGGGCTGCTCCGCCGGGACAGGCCGGGGTACTGCGGCTTCGCCTGGGACCCGAGCTGGGGGAGCTGCGCAAGGCTGGACCGCGGTGAGGGAGCGGGAGAGAGGGGGCCCTGAGGCGGCCGCGGCCGGCAGCTCTTGGCTGAGGGAGGCGGTGGCCGGTAGCGTCAGCTCGTAGGGTTTAGGGTTTGGGGCTTATTTTTTTGGCTTGTTCGGGTTGTTTCGCTGGGCGCCCGCTCCGGGTGGCAGGTCTTGTCCCTTCGAAACCTCTTAGGATGGGGGGAGAGAGACAAATGCCTTCGGGGAGGTTTTTGCCTGCATGACACTGGTTTGTGCCTGCCCACCTGTGTCACCTGCTATGGCCCACACATTTACTTCATGTCAACATAATGTAATAAAGTTGGTTGTCCCGAATAAACATTTTGGAGAGTAGTTGCAGTTGCTCTAAGCTTGTTACCTGATGTGTCCTGTTTTCCCTGTCCCTCATTGTTTTTTCCTGATCATACTAATCACCATTAAAACTGCTATGGACTCTGCCTTAGCTAGGTTGAAAAACGAAGGTCAGGTTAGTGTTCTGGAAGTAAATGGTATGGGTGTAACTTCTGTACTATTACTGCAGTGTTAGGGAACTGTGTTTCAGGAAAGAATAAGTTCAAAAAAAGCAATTTTTCAAAAAGATTCTTATGTACCTGTGTCTTGACAAATGCAAGAAGGTGAAAAAAGACCAAAGTATAAAGTAGTCAAATTCAAAACTGGTACTGAAACTCATCACCAAAGGAAATAATGGAGATAAAGACTTATAAAATGGAAAAAAAAAAAAAAAAAGAAAGAGCAAGCAACAAAAAACTATATAGGTAACAAAAGCATTTAGAGGTGTCGTTGTTAATAAGTCTTAGAAATATAAATTTCTTGTTTCCAGGTTTAAAACATTCTTATAGACACTGGTCTGAATGTATAGTGAATGTGGATAGTACAGAAGACACTCTCTAAGGCATTCAGACTGGCTACTTTCAGAGACAAAATACTGGTATATTTGTGATAATGGGTTTTTTTTTTATGTTGGCATAATGTACAAGGAGAGTAAGGGGTCTTCATGAAGACGTCCTACACAAAGCACTTTTAACTCTTTATCTTTGTAGTTGCTCTGTTATAGTGAGGCGAGTCTCACTAGGCTTTTGGTTTAGTAGGAAGAGTTTATTCTAAGAACTTGGTTTGTGAGAGCATACAAAAGATTTGCACAGCTGATTGGAAGGTGAAGACATGTATAGGCCTCTAATATAGTTGTATTCGCTTTTATTTCTTTTAATTATTTCTGTCTTCTACTCTAGACAATGAATGCTTTCCAGAAAAAAGTTTTAAACTTGATCAAGTGTTTCAGAAGACAATGGCCTTTATTTTCAAACTCTGAAAGGACTACTGTGTGTGGAGCAGACTGCATGCTGATGGCATTACAACTGTCAATGGCTGAAATCAACAAGCAGGTTAGCATTCTTTTAGTATGCTCTTGCTACTTAGTACATCTCAAACTTGGTTCACTTACTGGACTTTTGCTTAGGCATCTACTTGAAATGGCCATTTTGGTCACTTCATTGTTGTTTTAACTCAGGGTCAGATGCGGCAAGGCACTAAAATTAATATGAATAAACACACTGTTGAATCAAGTCTTAGAGGAAGAACCATAAGGCAGATGGAAGTCTTTTAAGTGTGTATTTGAGTTCTAAACTTCAATATTAAATACGAGTGTATTTTTCCTGATCATGTAACTCCTGTTTATTTCCATCAAATAATTGTTCTGTGCTGTACATCACAATGGGAGAACTATGGCAATTGAGATGCATCTTTTTTCTGAGTGCTCTGAAAACGCTTTGGAATGAAGAAGCATGAGTATAGAACTGATTTGTTATAGGCTGCCTGAGCTACGCTTGCAGCAATCCATTCTTAACTGCTGTTCTTCCTGAGGCTCATCAGATGAAGACCTATACATATAAGTTGTAAGTGTGCACCCAGTACCAGTAGGAAGTATGTGGCTTTCTTTGCATGTGTACATGGAGTGTCTGTGAAATGATGAAGAGGAGATGTAACCCTTAAGTGCCACTGTAAGAAGCACTGGAAGGTTGTGCATTAGCAAAATATACTGAAACTGTTGCAGCATACAGTCAGGCCTTTGCATGTGTCTCATTGGATGAGAACAATTGTGATAATCACCTTGATAATCTAAAGGTATGTTTTTAGGTCAATAAGCTTAATTATTGATGAAAACAAATTACCATTGTTGGAAGACTTGCCCAAATGTTGTATAGTAAATTAAAGACACAGTACAAATCTTTACTTTAAAGTAAAAAAACCAAGAAAACAACAAACACACTACAAAACAACACAACCACACCTAAAACAAACACCCAAACAAACAGAAAACCTTCTTCAATTTGTGCACTCCTAGTTGCAATATGTCGTTTTAATGTTACCACTTGTACTGGGAGAAGCTTGTATCTTGTAAAAAATATTTCCAGGACCACTCTTTTCCAGTGATGAATTTAGTTAGGCTAAAAGTTTTGTAATGAGAAGTCTAAAATGTGCAGAATGGGGGTATCTCTTGTCTAAACATTATATATAAAAATTGTCAATTCATCCACACATTACAGCATAAATTTTAGAATCCCAAGATTCTACATTTTTATTTCATAGAATGTAATATATTCCAGCTAGGATCCTATTGTCCTCACAATAACTGTGTAGGTAAAACTGAAAAATTATTGCATCAAAATGACTCTTGGAGAACTGATAAAGAACAACGCAAAGCTACTGTAGAGGCAATCACAGTTTGTCATGATTCTCAAGGAAGAAGCACAAACATTTTTCCAAAGCCAACTCTGAGAACTAAAATGTGTTATTCTGTTTGATGCCAAATATTAGACATGACAAAGATATTTTTATGTTTCATTGCTACTTATTTCCTAACAGCTTATAGTAAGCTCTTTCTTTCCCCTAGAGTTAACTAGTTTATTCCATTTTCTTTTCTTCTCCTTCAGCAAAGATTCCTCCCCTCTAAAAGTATCTTAACTTTCAGAGATGATCTAACAGAAATTAAAGCAATTATTTTCATTTAGCTTTGAAATATGCAGCTTCAAATCTGAAGAAAGACCAAGTGCTCAAAGCCTAATTTGGTGGGGGGTTTTTTTATACTGCTTGGCTTAGTAAGACAAATTAGCAGTATGTGTAAATCTTGTCTTGCATATGTGGATTAAAGTTACTATAGTATTTGCATGTGCTGCCTCTGAAGTTCATTTTCTTCATCTGGATGCCCATTTTGATGTTTATAACATTGGAGTAAAATATGGCTGTTTGATTTTTGTTCAGCACTGAAACTTCAAACTGAGATGCTGCGTATTGCCCTTGTAGGTGTGTACCTTGTTAGGTCTCTGATTTAAGTACAATAATTTTGTATTGTTAGCACAACACCTGTAGAATAGAAGTCTATTATGATAAAGTCAATTACTGCAATAAAAATAACTGTAGTAACACACTATTGACTGGCTGGATTTATAAAAAGTAAACAAACAAAACCCAAAGAACCCACCAAAACAAAACAAACCAACAAAAAACCTAAAAACCCCACCATCAACAACAAAATGCCAACCTACCACAAAGAACAAGAACCAATTGTTATGATTTTAATGGATTTGGTGTTTTAACTGTTACCTGTATCTGCAGTAGAAATTAAAAATAACAAAGCTTTTTGGAGAACTACAGGAAAGTTTTAAAGTCTCATCTAAGTCTAAAATCTGGGAAAATTTTCAAGGAGAAGAACCTTTCTTAAGGTATGACATTAAAAATAACAATTATCAAGTCAAAGTTCAGCTGGGGCTAATTGCTTTATGTTGACTGTTTGCACCTGTTGACCAGGAGGGGTAGAAGATAAGTTATGAGGAAAAATAATGGCTTGTCATTTTCAGACCACAACTGTTTATCTAGTAGTGGTGGAAACTGAGACATCATAAAACAATTGTTTTTCCTAAGTCTGTGAATTTAAATTCTCATACTTGTCTGAAATGTTTTGTATATCTCTATTCTAGCACTAGGACTAAGACTGGAGAGAAAAGTGCTTCACTGTTGAATTTAGAGATATATTTTCCTTTTAGAAATGTTTTGTCTCTTTCTGGTTTTGGATGAAACCAGTTTTGGTGTGTGGTTTAGTTCTATGCTGTACTTCCATGAATGCATTCTGTAGGCTGTTTGAAAAATACTGTATTCTGTGCAGTGTCCTCAATTTCTTGAAATACTTTCCCAAATAATCTTGTTTCTATGTTGCCAAATAAAGAAAAATGCAAAGTTGTTTTACAGCATTGCTTCCTTAAACTTTTATCTGTCTCCCTTTTGGTAATGAGTGACTCCTACTGACTTTGTAGCAATTTTATATGATATGTTGCTTGTAACATTTTAATGATGCTACCAAGAGACATTGTCTTGGCTGTTCTTCAGTATGATCAATTTTTCACAGAATGGTTGAGGTTGGAAAGCACCTCTGGAGGTCTTGTCTAGCACCCCTTCTCAAGCAGGGCCTCCTGGTTCCAGTTGCCCAGGACCACATCCAAATGGCTTTTAAATGTCTCCAAGGCTGGAGGTCTACAAGGTCCCTGAGCAAGCTGTGACAGTGCCCAATCACCCTCACAGTAAAAAAGCATTTCCTGATGTTCAGAGGGAACCTCCTCTATTTCATTCAGTTTGTATCCATTTTGCCTCTAGTTCTGCTACCTTGCACCTTAAAGAGACTGACTCTGTCCTCTTTGCACCCTGTCTTCAGATACTTATGTACATTGAAGAGATCTTCCCTGAACTTTCTCTTCTCCAGTCTAAATAGATCCAGTTCTCTCAGCCTCTCCTCATATATGAGATGCTTCTGTCCCTTAATCATCTTTGTGAATGATTCACTGGGCTTTGTGGGACTCTCTAGTATTTCAGTGTGTCCCCCTTGTACTGAGGAGCCTAGAACTGGACAGAGTACTCAGATGTGATCTCATCAGAGCTACATAGTCTTCTCTCCAAGGAACAGGCTCTTCTTAGAAAAAATGTTTTGTAGGAAAAAGTTTGAAGTAATCAATTTTCTTGGTTTGTTTGGTTTTTTTTAGAAACAAATGATATATTGAGACTGTTCTGCTGTCTTTCTCATACCCTATGTAACCAAATCATAAGTAGTTAAGTTATTGTTTCTTGTATTTTTGTGTTGCTTAACAGCTGGAGATTTTTTAAACTGAGTTAAAACTCTTGCTGCTTAAATTTTGGGGCATTCTCAAAATTTGAGACTCTTTTCTCCCTCCTACCTTTCTTCTCTATAGCATTACAAGCTTCTTGAGTGGTGGAAAGCAAAGCAAGAATGTGGTGTATGTGTGCTTTTTGTTTTTTAGGGTTTTTGTTTGTGTGTGGTTTTCTGTGCAGTTTGTTTTTCAAAGAGTGTGCTAAATTTTCTGTTTGGTTTTCGTGACTGCTATAGTTGATAGTGTTGACTTTAGAAAGTGATAGTTTGTTGCTTCGATGAGTAAAATTTTTACTTTGTTGGATCTAGTAACCAGTTTCTACACCTGTGCATGGTACTATCAACATTCACTGGAATAGGAGCTTAATCAAAATGCTGCTTTATGCTAGTTTAATGTGCTTTACGTACCACGGTTTGGGAACTTCTGTTTTGTACAAGAGCACACACAAGCAACAAAGGCCCAGTAGAACCAGAGGTGACAAGACTGCAGGATCGCACAACTTAAGGGCAATGCCAGACAACAATTCTGCAATCTAGCAAGGAGTATGCCTGAAAACAATAGAAATAGAGACACTACCAGGGTGATGGTGAAGCCCAGCAGTCTTGAACACACATATACTAAAAACAGTTTGGGGAAGGCAGGAGGGAACGTGATATTGCCAAAATACAGATCACTTTGTTTTTTAAAACAATTTGCTGCTGAAATAGAAGATGGTTTGCTATGTAGCTAGCCCTAGAAAGCTTGAAATACCTACAAAATACTAAAAAATGGCATCTTAAGGCATGAAATGTTACTACTGGGTTTTAGATCTTCTAAAATAAGAGTCCAAGGAAATGTAACATACTGTATAACCAAGAAGTGAAGATGTTTTATAATACTTTAGTGGGTTTATGCCTATGAAACACAATACTTGCAATGTCTATCATGGAATGAAAGTATGGAACTTTTTGAACTTTTTGGCCAGTTGGTGGTTGCTTACTACATAGCACCACATTATTTTTTAATTAATTTTAAAATCAGACTCTTGACAACTTAACTATATAAGTAATAGAATACAGAGTCACAGTGAGCACCTGGTCATAAAGGTTAATATCATAAAGGTTAAAATCCAATTTTGTTTGGATTTAAAATATTTTTGCAGCACTAATATAAACTTTGCTAATCTCTGCAGGTCCTTGGTCTGGTGAGGAAACATTTTGATTTATTAGATATCATATTGAAGTTTTACTTTTACTTGGTACTCTTGGAAGATTTTTATTCAAAACAGAATGAGAAAGCAACAGTTTCTATTACTCCAACCTACTGCTTTTCTTGATCTGTTTAAATTGGCTTATAATATGATTACAGGTTTGATTCTTTGAGGGGCTGAAATGGAAAACAAGCACTTTTCAGAAAAGATATATGTAATTTTAATATTCATGTGATCTGTGGGATAGCATGTAAGTTCATAGTACTGAATTATTGTAACGCATGCACAAATTAGAAGGCAAAAAGTCCTCTGAAAGTAACATGTATGAGTACTTTTTTGTTTTCACTCTTAGTTCTTTGTCTAGGCAATATCAAAATAGTTGACCTTAAGGACTTTGGAATTGCATATTCAACCAGATCTGTTGGGAAAGCCGTGCTGAGTATACTAGAACCCTTAGGAGGGATCCTTTAAGTTGAAACAACTTAAATTAAATTGCTTCTGATGCGTTCTTGTATTCAGCTTTGTATTCCGTTGCTAGTGGTGTTTGTAGGTAATGATTTTATCCAGGTTAAAGTTGCTTAATGTGGAAGTGTCACAAAATGAAATAAAACCAGTGGACAGGAGTTGTCGTTATTGACAAAGCAAAACAAGGTTTGTCACTCACTCACAGGGCATTTATATCATATTGCATAATTAATTACATGACCATATAATATTGCACTTTTTTTCTGCCATATACTGGACAATGCTTTAGATAGCAGTTGTATGGACTCTGTTTCTTTGGTGAAAACTAGAAAATTTGCTAGTTACAAAATTCCTTATTGCACGTATTCTTAGATCTAACTGGAATAGAAGGGCCTCAATTGGAAAAGTTTAACAGCATGAAGTGGTATGTAGATCAAAGAGCAGGGTGTGGATGAAAATGAGGAATCAAGTAGTGAAAGAGGAGGGGTTAAGTGCAAGTAGTAAGGAAATCACATCTATCAGAGGAAAGAGGAAGTGGTGGTGGGGAAGGTGGCATCGGGAACATGTAGAATATCATATTATGGAAAAGTCTCCAATAAACATGTCTATGAGAAAACAGATTATGATGGACACTGGATAAAACTGAGATTTGGGAGCGAGGTGAAAATGGACACAGAATATGAGATATGAGTGTGTAGGCACACTAGCAACTCCTAGCTGAAATTTTGTAAAGGCAGAGTACAGGAGTGAAAGTCCAGGGTCAGTGGTCAAGAGATCAAAAACAGTTTAACAAGTTATTAGTGAATAAAGGACCAAATTCTGAATTACAGAGGCCAGAAATGTGTGTAATCCTGCATCCCAAACCCTGTCTTGTCTCTGTTACCTTTAGCTCAATCTAATTAGTAGCAGAATTCTCTACTAATACGTATTTTCACTTATATAAGTGTGCATAATCTGAATGCATTTTTGTGTGTGTGCATAGCTTGCTTTAAAGAGATTAAAAATGATTTTCTGGCTTCCTCAGTGTGCCAGTCTTTTAACCGTTGACAATACACTCACCTCCTTTATTGCCAGCCACAAGAGACAGGCTCAGATTTCTTGCAGTTCCTTGTACCCCCACGCTGAACTTAATTAAAATGTCTGATGCTCAATGAGCTGATTTCCCAGCAGCCCCTCACAACTGTGAATCAGTTGGTTTAAAAAACAGTACTTTACTAAAAGTGAAAAAGACAATGTCAGGAGTTAAACAGGAGTACTTATTGGACTTAATTATTTCATTTTTTTAGAGTGCAGCAGTAACTGCTTTGTCCTCTAGCTTCTTACTGACCGGATGGTAGCTGGCTTGCATTCTACTTCCTTCAGTAACACATTGCTTGGCTTGTGACTCAAATAGCAGGGTTTTCTTGCTTAGTGTGCTTGTTCTTTTAAACTTCTGTGGACCGCCACTCCGCTGTTTGTTCCTATCTGTTGTGACACTATCACGTTTTTGTTTGCCATTTATGCTCTTTTGACTTAGTTGTGACCTCCAACCATGCCAAATTTGTTAACAGCTTTGGTTCTTTTGTTACTGCTTCTTCATAAATGAGATTTCATGCTGCATTAGGGACTACATACAGTCTCTCTCATTTTTAGTCTCTTCTGCTCTCCCATGTAGTGATAACTTTTCTTTAAATGTTTATGCCTTTTAGTTTAGAACTACACAACCAATACACAGTTATTGCTTTTCTATTAAATGTTCACTCTTCTAAGAATTGCTAAGGCACAATTGCTTAATATACCCCTATGTATAAATGTAGTAATAGCAGATGTCTCCACTTTGATGTAAATCCTTTGAAAAAATATGATAAACTAATATGTAAATTAAACATGATTTTAATCATTCCTGTTTTCTGCTTTTGTCTACCAAAGATCAGGAGAGCACTCCTCTTGAGTTGTAGAAAGTTGTCTTAAGTTTGAATTCTCATTTTTGCCTAGAATAGGGAAAGATTATTCAGTTGATAATAAAATTCTGTTATTTTGCTACCCACATTTGTTGTAATTTACCCATTTTATCTGTTCTTTTAAATTACCTCTGTTAATCTTTAATTCTGCTAAGCCATAATTTATTTTTCCTTTTTGGAAGTTGAAGAAAAGGCAGAGTGGCACATAGAATGTAATTTAATAGTTTTGACAGGGAGAGTGGCCAGAAGCTGAGTATAACATTGTTGCTTATACTCTCTAGTTAATGCTAGTTATGGTGCTAGTAATAGATAGGTGTGCATTGCTTTGATGTGTTTGTTAGATCTATGTAGCAGCACTAGCAATGTTATGCTAAAATATGACTAACTGTACTAACACAGGAAAAAAAGTTCTTTTTAAAAAAATTTTTCTTTTTTGGGCACAGCATATGTTTTCTCAGATTACTGCTTGAAGCAAGGTGATAGAGCCATATTTACTGCCCTTGGGATGTAAGTGCCTGCCGTGCAGAAAACTATTTCTGCAAATAGATAACTTTATTTAGGCAGCAGTCCCATGAAAGTCAATATGTCTTTTCTTATGTGTAAAGTTCAATATACATACCTGGTATTTTAAAGATCAGGAACAAATACTGTATATACCAAAACTCAATTGTAAAGGCAAAGCACTGGAAGAACTTCAACTATAAGTAAGACTTTGTTTATAAACTTAAATATTTAGATTACAGTAGTTTTTAAATTATATATATATACAGCTTATTTGAAAGTTATTTTTAAAGCTATGCTGAACAGAAAACATAATTAGTTTTTTTTTCTGTTCTATTAGCACCATGGAGACTTCACAGTATCACTTAGTGATGTGTTAGAAACTTGGAAATATTTGGTACATGACAAACTGGGATTATCATATGAAAACATGAAAGAACCTGAAAATTATGCTGAGTTAAAAAACGCCTACCATGCCTTCTTAGCAAGAAGCAGTATGTTAGATCTAATAGACATATGTCAGAAGTGCTATGGTCTTGGACTTGTATCTGAAGATGAAAGCATCACCCCCGTAAGTATTTTATTTGTTTGATCTCTGATATTGTTTTGACACAGTTTTGATTCTAGTTATGGATTTATGACACTTCTGAATATACCCAAGAGCTCTGAATTATTCACAAGTTACTTTCATCTGCTATTGGGGAAGCAGATGAGTTTAATTACTAAATCTTTTCAAGACATCTTAAATTCACTCAAAAATTGTCTGTTGTGCTTCTGGATGGGTGGGTCCCGCAGCTCTTCTATGAGTGTATCACTTTTTGCCAGAAATGGAACTGAAAAATGAACTGTAAAGATTTGGTAAGACTGGAACAAAGCTTAGTGATAAACATGTTTCATGGAGTTTTGGTTGTATGTTGGTAAGCAGTGAAAATATTTTTAATTATCTTAAAAAATGATAATCATTATGCTCTTAAAAGCAAAAACTTGCATATACTACATGTAGTTCCACGATAGATTTTTCCAGAAACCAGAAGAGTTTCCACATCAACCACTCGGCAGCTCTGTGACATTTTATTGCAGTTCAGATGTTATGACACTGCATGTGAGGCCATGCTCCAGGCTATCGAAGTTCTAATGTGTATTCCACTCTTAGACTATGAAAGCCTAAGAAAAATTATTTTGATTAATCTCCATATTATTGTGTTAAAATATATGTAAGCAGCAATTAAGTTTGAAAACAAGTATTCCACATGATTTGATTCTGTCCTCTCCTAGAGCATGGAAAGGTCAAAAGACAAAGAATATTGATACTGAAAAGGTTAATAAATGTTGAAATTAGATGCAGATACTTCTGGTTTGTAATGAAAATTACAGAGGAGTTGTCTGCTTTGACTGCCCACTCAGCATTGCAGACAGAAAAATTACTGTGTATTTCATCTTCTGAATTTGATGCATATTTAATTAGGTGGCCATTTTTAATATGAGGGAAGTTATATCCATAACTGAATGTTATGAGATATATTATGAATATACCATGAATTTCTAGTCCTAGCTAGATGATTAAAACTATTTACTTCTAGCCCTAGTAAGAGCAAAAAGCTTTGTCCATGAAAAAGTGGTCAAATACTGGAACAGGTTGCCCAGAGAGGATGTGAATTCTTATCTTTGAAGATATTAAAAACTTGTCTCACCATGTCACTGAGCAATCTGGTCAAACTGGTGCTGCTTTAAGCATGGGTTTGTACTAGATGATCTCTGTAGGTCCCTTTTAACCTAAATTGTTGTATGATTCTATGACAAGTGTGCTTGTAACCAGCTTGCCTGGTTCCTTAAAGAGTCAAAGAACCTACTCTCAAACACTCATGTGATTGTTAGGCACAAAAGAGATTATAAAGAGAACTGAAATTCAGGAAGGGATGGAAACGATTTTTTTAATGATTATTATATTTTCTTAGATTTATTTTTTCTTCCTGTTTTCATGGGGAAGATGGAGAACTTGGGTTAATGACCTATCCCAAACATGATATAACATATTCATGTTCTCCAAAATAAAAGCAGCTGTATTTAGTTCAAGTGTATTACATAACTGAGATGTCTTTTCTAAATTAATTTGAATATTACACCTCATTTCTCTACTAAAACAGTTATACTTTTAAAGATTAAACCCAAAAGTGTATTAACCTCAAAACACGAGCAAACTGGAAGAGATATAGGTTCACCAGGTTTTAATACTACGTTTGCTTTCTAATCATCTTCATATTCAAGATTATTCTAAACTTTTTCTTAAAGGTTCAACTGTTGGAATTTATTTCTGGCATAATGAATGTACAAGGAAATAATGATTCTGTTCTTTCTACTCCTTCTACACCAGTCAACAGACAGGGCCAGGAGAATATGAAGGTAAAAGTTATTTCACTTTTGTAATTTTCTGTATATATTGAAAATGTGAAGTATAACAGTTTCCTTTTCCAATTATTGGTATTAAAATGTTCCTGATCTAAAAAACAAGAACATGTGTACATGTACACTTTCAACTCCCAAAACAAGAATCTCAGAATACTGTATAACAATGTTTGAAATGCTGGAGCTTTAGCAATTTCCAAACTTTCTTTGCTCATAAGTGAAAATTTCAATTCAATATTTTGGTACAATTTAAAATCTTTCTTTGCTTGCAACAAAACTGAATTCTTCAGTTCTGGGTCTGTTACTCTGACAGGATCTAGAACAGTGCTGCAATATAAGCAATTACAGTGTTATGTTTTGGTTATGTGGGTGGGGATGGGTCTCAATTTATGTCCAGACTTAACCAGTGAATTTTTGGTAATTGAGACCTGGGAGCTGAGAGGGAAAAATTACTAAGTCTGGTGCAAAGCTGATGAGTTTTTTAAAATTTTAGCCTTTTCAAGTTAATGACAAATCCTTGTATGGTTTAATAGTGCTAGTATTTTCCTTGGGATAGAAAAGAAGTATCTATGAAGAGGTTTCTAAACAGAAATTGATAGCTAATTCTAATAGCTAGAGATCCAATCCTCACATTTTGTGAATATTGAAGTGCAATATACGTAATTTTAACATGCTAATCATGTTTGCCTTTGCCAATACTTCCAGAATCTCCATACATAAAGTAGCATTTTGAAATTATGCAAGGTGAAATACTCTTCCAAAAATTGTATCAGGATGTATCTAATTAGCACTTTTTTTAAAAAAACAAACCTTAACTTAACAGCAAGATGACCAATTTGTTTGATGCTTTCTCATGCAGGTGACAATTCTGGCAAAGAAATGTGTTTATTCATATTTAAGCCTGTTGGTGAATTCTAAGGATGATCTGGCATTGGCTCATATTCTAAATGTTCCTGACAGAGGACTTGGTAGAGAAGCCTTCACTAACCTGAAACATGCCTCACAAGAGAGAAAAATGTCCATTTTCCTGGTATGTGTGTCAAATGAAACTTGCTGTAGATCAGAGGCGATGAAATAAACATACAATGTTGCTTTAATCTCATATGCAAGCCAAGTGAAATACCACCATAAACATGATTTCTAGGTTAAAAGACACAACAGAGATTCTGTGAAGAAATGGGTGTTTGCTTGGTCATGAGATCTGAAGATGCACAGAAAAATAATTGTATGCAAGCGTACCTCTAGAGCTCTAAAATGTCATATTGTAAAAACAGACATTGAGGCTGTTCATCCCAAACAGTGACTAAAATTCTGAAAATCTTCACTATCTTAAACAGGAATATAAGATATGCTTTTTATTATTGCTTTTAAAATTTTGAAATCTTGGTAAATAATGTGAAGTGAGGTCATGAGTATACTTTTCAAAGAAAAAAGACAAAGGAAGAAAAGATGACATCAGACTACATGTTGCAGCTTACCAAGTACCTCTGAAAACAATTGTGATGGATTGATCTTGGCTGGATGCCAGATGCCCACAAAAGTCACTCTGTCACTGCACTCCTCAACTAGACAGGAGAGAGAAAAAGCTTGTGTATCAAGGTAAGGACAGGGAGAGGTCATTCAGCAATTACTGTCATGGGCAAAACAGACTTGACTGGAGAAAAAATAATTTATTACTAATTAAATCAGAGTAGGGTAATGAGAAATACAAACCAAATTTTAAAACACCTTACCCCAACTCCTCCCTTCTTCCTGAGCTTAACTTTACTCCTGATTTTCTCTACCTTCTCCCCCATCAGCAGCAAAGGGTGGTGGGGAGTGGGGGTTGCAGTGACTTCATCACATGTTGTTTCTGCTTCTCCTTCCTCAGGGGAAGGACTCCTTACACTCTTCCGTTGCTCCAGTGTGGGCTTCGTCCCAGGGGAGATCATCCTCCATGAACTACTCCAACTTGAGTCCTTCCCATGGGCTGCAGTTCTTCCTGAATTGTTCCAGTATGGATCCTTTCCACAGGGTTTAGTCCTTTAGGAACAGACTGCTCCAGTGTAGCTCCCCCAAGGGGTCACAAGGCCTTCCAGAAAACCTGCTCCAGTGGGGGCTTCTCTCTGCATGGGTTCACAAGTCCTAGCAGGAGCCTGCTCCAGCATGGGCTTCCCATGGGATCACAGCCTCCTTTGAGTGTCCACCTGCTCTGGTATAGGGTCCTCCACAGGCTGCAGGTGGATATCTGCTCCACTGTAAACCTCCATGGGCTGCAAGGGTACAGCCTTGCCTCACTATGGTCTTTACCATGGGCTGCAGGGCAATCTCTGCTCTGGCGCCTGAAGCATCTCCTCCCTCTGTCTTCACTGACTTTGGGATCTTCAGAGTTCTTTCTCTCACAATCTCTCACATTCTCACTCCTCTTTTCTGCTGTTGCACAGCAGGTTTCTTCCCTTCTCAAATAAGTTATCACAGAAATGCTACCACCATCACTTATGGGTTAAGCCTTGGGCAGCAGTGGGTATATGTTGGAACTGGCTGGACTTGGCTCTTTTGGACATAGGGGAGGCTTCTAGCAGCTTCTTGTAGAAGCCCCTCTCCCCTCCCCCTCCCCCCTCCCAGCTTGCCATACAAATCTAATACAGCAATGATGTTGGGTTAAATAGGTATCACAAAGCAGTATTTAACATTAACAAGCCCAAGCCACTAATAGCGCATTACAATGCACTTCAGTGTTGGCTTTGGCTCCACATTTGGGGAGGGTGATGCTTTCCAGTCTTTTACAGCATGATCAGTTCTGCAGTACTCTTCAAGATGTAATTTGATCACAGAATCATGGAATCATTTACATTGGAAAAGACCTCTAGGAACATCAAGTCCAACCTTCATCTCAACATCTCCCTGACCATTAGACTATGCCCCAAAGTGCCACATCTACTTGTTTCTTGAACGCTTCCAGGAATGGTGACTCCACCATAGAATCAGAATCTTCAGGGTTGAAAGGGACCTTAAAGATCACCTAGTTCCAACCCCACAGCCATGGGCAGAGACACCTCCCACTAGATCAGGTTACTCAGAGCCCCATCCAGCCTGGCCTTAAAAATTTCCAGGGATGGGGCTTCCATCGCCTCTCTGGGCAACCTGTTCCAGTGTCTCACCACCCTCATGGTGAAGAACTTCTTCCTAACGTCTCATCTGAATCTACCCGTCTCTTGTTTTGACCCATTCCCCCTAGTCCACCACTTCCCTGGGCAGCCTGTTCCAGTGCCTAACCACTCTTTCAGTAAAGAACTTCTTCCTAATGTCCAATCTAAACCTCCCCTGGTGCAACTTGAGGCCATCACCTCTTGTCCTGTCATTAGTTACCTGGGAGAAGAGACCGACACCAGCCTCACTACAGCCTCCTTTTGGGTAGTTGTAAAGAGCAATGAGATCTCCTCTCAGCCTCCTCCAAGCTAAACATTGCTGCTCATTTCATTCTCAAAGACACAGAGCTGGAAAAAAAAAAAAAAGCCTTGAGACAGTCATATATTGTTTCCTCAATGCTCCTGTATAGGAATATGAAGAGCTACAACATCAATGTGCAGTGAACAGAGAGACTTGTTGCTAATGAATCGAGTTGGGTATGTGAGGTGCAGTTATACTTAGAGTAGTTATAGTCAACACAAAGCCATCTCAAAAATAGTTGGAATAAGATGAGTAAGAATTCTTTCTCCAAAGAACCACTGTAGTCCCTCATATTCAAAATAATCAAATTTTGTATGCACAGTGGCCTCACTGCAGAGAGCAGCGGACCAAAGAAAAACAATGTTAGTAGGTAACAGTCACTGAAACAGCTGCACTCTCAGACTTTTATGGTTGAATAAATATGGAAAATTTGTGAAATCTCCGTTCCAGAGTTAATTATTTTATCTCTGAATGCTCTGTTGGCATCATAGAAAAAAATGTATGTGTATGGATTAGACTTATTGCCTCTTCCTCACAGTTGCCAGGGGGAAACTTCTCTACCATGTAAAGAAGTTGTCTTTTCTGGCATCTGTGTCTTGCAGAAATCTTGCAAAGCCAGAATATTTTCCATGGAGAAGGCAAGGTCCTGTGAACTGTGCTTGATCCACAGGAAATCTTTAGTACAAAGGCAGGAATACTGACAGGTTTACTTTCTTTGTTAGAGTAATTCCAGTTGTACTCTTTCCAGTCCTAAGAGCTTTATGATTAAGCTCTATAGTCCAAAATTAAGACTTTTATGTAGAATTAATATTACTGCATATGTGTCAAGTGTATTGGATTGTTATCTTTCATCTTTCTGGAGAATTCCTAAGCTTTTTATTCTGACTGTTGCCTTAAAATTTGAGGGGTTTTCCTCTAAGGCATACTGCTTTTAGGACATCTCTTGTTTTCAGTGTCATTATAGCATATAAAAATATATGGAAACTTTCAGAACTGGTTACCAGTGATGATAGAAGCCTTAACTGTCATAATTTTTCAGAAGCTTTGAGTATACATTATTTTTATTTACACCTCTGAAAATAAATATAGTACCAAAGTCAACTTTTACATGCCATGTTAAAATTGTTCTTGGGTCACAGACAGCCCTCTGAATATAAAAATAGGTTTTATGAGGTCAACATGAGCATTTAAACAGCAGAAACAACAACAAAAATCTATAACCTGTGTAAAAGTTGTTGGTTTTTATTTTTCTAAGCTGTCAAAAGGCCAATGTAAATATCAAATTTGCTGGATCACTTTTTTTTTTGCTTATGTTTGTGGGTTTTTTTTATAATGTTGCACTGTTTAAGTAATAATCTTGCAAATATTTATGGCGAGATGTACAAAGCTTGCCATTAAGAGGTATTGTATTAATTTAAGTGAAATTATTTCTTCTGCCAACCAGCTGTTACACACTGTTTGCAAATCTGTAGGAGAGGCTCACTTCAACAAGTGTACATTTCAACTGTGTTTACAGTTTCATATTTCTGAATATTTCTCCTAATAGATGGCAACATCTTTTATCAGAACTGTAGAACTTGGAAGAAGAGGCTGTGCATCTTCCTTATTTGATCCTCTAAGAGCCCATGTAAAGGGGCTTTCAAACTTTGTTCATTTTATTGACAAGCTGCAAGAAATTGTTGGTGAAATCTTAAATCCAAGGTAATAGAATTTCTGTTAATTTGTCTCATTGAACACCTTTTTTTCTTCTCGTACATATCTCGAAGAGGGGGAATTATAGAAAACCTAATCATTTACTGATTTAATAATTCAGAATACATGTTCACAACTTAAACCTTAGTCCATTCAAAAAAATATATTTTCTAATAAGTAGATTTTTGAGGTTATTTGTATTAAATTTTTATCAAATCAGTGTATATATGGCTATTTTGTTACTTCCTAGATGTAAATGAACTTACAAATATTTCAATCTTGTAGGTGTGGTAAGTACTTAAACTATTACATGCTTTATTTCTTGCTCATTAATTACTTCCTTTTGGTCATTTCATTGTATGTACCCTTGTATAAAGAGGTTTTTATTTCTTCTGACAAATAATGGCAGTGGTTGTTTAGTCTCTCTTTTCTTTTAACTACATAAAGCATAGAACTATTTCTTAGGAAGGCTGTGGTGAAGTCGCTGATTTTTGAATGTTTTTGAAGAACTGAAGCTAGTTTTTTGAGCAGACTTATAAATGTGAGATTAATTAAAAGTGTAACACAGGAATTCGAATTGTAAGTGCTGGCGTTAGTACAGAGAGAAGAGTAATTTTCTTAAAATGTTAGAGAAGTTAATTATTTTTTTCATTTATAATCAGTAATTCTTCCATGCAAAACTTTATCAGATCAGCTGTAATAGTTCTGTCCTTGACACTAAAGAATCCTTTTTTATTTTGAATTGTCTAATCCACACAGTTGAAAACAAATATTATAAGCAAACCATAAGCATTACTTAAATTACTGTTCAGATTGCATTGAAGTGGGAAGTATTTTTGAGTTGTTTTTCAGCTTTTGTTTTACTTTTTAATTCTACTTCTTTGGTCTTTCATTTCAACATGCTGGATGCCAGAGACATGCTGTCTGTGTGATTAAGGAAAACTATTGACTTAACAATGTATGCTTTTTTTCTTTATTTAAATATCTGGCACTGTGTGTTGATAAAAATGAGAAATGGAAAAACATGTGCACAAACTTATTTTTTAGGATGGAAAAACTGCTTGTTCATGTATATACAGTTCAGCAAAGTGTAACATAAACTGCTACATTTTGTTAATTACCCATATGGCATGTGAGAAAAATCAGAGTGGGCTGGCAAGTAACAGTTTTTCATTGGGAGAATTCTCGAGTTTGGAAATACTTTTCATCATTCAGCTATTTATTCTGTTGCTTTGTCTGCTGTAGCTGCTATCCCATTTATTCTGGGATATAAATTTAATTAATGTCAGATTCTGGCATNAGATTCTGGCATGCTCATTAGGTTGCATGTATACATGTAGTTGTTGTTGGCTATATTACTGACCAGGAATGAAAGCTACCTCTACTGTGGTGTTTCTTGTATCTCTTGTACTCTGTATAGGCTTTATAACCTCATGATGTAAAATACTACTATTGTTTTTATATATGTATCTACATAGTAGCTCAGTGCTTATAGAAATATACATACCAATCAGTTGGCTCTGAAAGAATCTTCATTAGTATGCTGAAGTTCTCAAATATCATAGGACTAAAACACAGCTTAGAAACTATAAGGATCATAAAGTTGAACAAAAATATTTTTCTTAAGTGGGGAGTCATATGAGTGAGGATTCTCTCTATGGCCTGCCTGTGATTTGACAGTCATTATGAATCCCAGAGAAGCAGTTTTACACGAGAAATTTTTCTAGTTCTGTTGCTAGTACAATCTAAAGAGCAGAGGGAAAAAAATGCAACAGTTTCAGTTGCATAGTCTTTAGAAGCCTGCTGAGAAATCTAAGAGCAAACTGGACACCAATATCTGTGGTATTGCTATTTCTCTGATGTAGAGATTAGCCAAACTGCAAAAAACAGGTCTTGGTATTTGCTATGTCGCAGGAAAAATGCAGTCCTTTTGGGTTTTACTTAGTGATTAGAAGTCTGTTTCAGTTTCATCTTGTTACAGTTTATGCAACTTGCATAAAACAAAAAGCAGTCAAATAAATGCCAGGTCATTGTGGAACACATGTTGAAAAGAGGCTTTCTTCATCGGTTAAGTCAAGTTCCTTTGCTTTGGAAACCTGGAAACTGAATTGAAAATGTTAGACAAGAATGGAATGTACTTAAGAATATTTTGAACATAGTAGGAGATATGGTGCAGCCAAGTATCTGCTAACCTATGGGGAAT
>VYZX01013823.1:0-18380 GCA_013401335.1 Brachypteracias leptosomus | reverse complement strand
AATTCGAAGTCAGTAAATTCAAAACTGATAAAAAGGAAGGGATATTTCATCCAAAGTCCAATTCAGCTACCTCTTATCTGTATCTGTTTTGCATAGCTAAAAAGATTAAAAACCAGTAACAGAACACTACATTCTTTTCATGTTAGAAAATATAACTGAATATACCCTAGAAGTAGCTATCTTGAATAGACATATATCAGACTTATAAAGCTACTTTAAAGCTTAGTAAGCCAGTTATTAATGGAATTGTTCAATTTTAAAAAAATGAATATGTTTTTAAAAATATATATTGCACAATTTATAGTTACTATGAAGAGACAACTCTAAATCTAATATAACCTTTAAAGTCACTTGTTTCTGGACATAAAATGCTCAGAATAATGAACAGTCAGGATAATAATCAGTTAAGATAATGATGGTTTGCAGGCACTTATGTGCGTGTAAGTGGGAATATTGTATGCGAGGAAAGAGAGAATTAGGCCCCATCCACTTTAAAAATATTTTAAAAGATTAAAAAATATTATTTTAAAGAATGGCAAAAAAATCACTCACTCTCTAGTGTAACTGAGATAATGAAGTAGGTTGCCATAGACTTTAAGAGGTCATCCAGTCCATTCTCCTAGCTTAGGCAGGGTTACATATAAGCAAACTTCAGTCTAATAACTCACCTTGCAAATGTTTGTCTAAATTGCACTTTAAATCTCGAGTGAAAGACTCCACAGCTTCCTGAAGCAAGCTAATCCAGCACTTCACTATCTTGCCATTAAAAGGCTTTTTTCACTAATGCCCACCCTAATTCTGCTAAGGCAATTCAAACACATCATGTCTTGTCCTGTTCATAGTGGCTATATCACGTCTCTCCACATTCTTCTCTTTCCTAGACTAAACAAACCAAACTCTTGATTTTTTTCTCACAAGTCATGTTTTCTGGACCTCTAATAATTCTTGTTGTTTGCTTCTGGATACTTGCCAATTGGTACAGATATTTCTTGAACTGTTTTCTGCCCTTAGCTGGACACAGTATCCTAGATGAGGCTTTATTCATAGGGCAAAGCAAGATTACTTCCCATACCTTATATATCACACCACCCTTTATACAGCCTGTAGAAGGATTCCTTTCCTGCAGCAGGATATATCTGCTGACTCACAGTCAAATTCCCTTTTGTAGATCTGCCACCTACTCAGTTGTTCCACATCTTGTATTTGTCCCCTTGACTGTTCTTATCGAGGTACAGCACTTATTTTTTCTCATATTTTTTCTTCTCATTGGGGCAATTCTTTGAACCCTTGAATTGAAAAAAAGAGCAGTTTGTTAGTTCAAAAAGATGAAATACTCCATCCCAGAAGATGAATTCTACATAGGTTTATAATGATGGAAAGAGAGGGGAAAAAATGTTGCCATGTAAAGTTAGATGCAGTTTCACTGCTCCACAGTTATCATTAACACAGTCTCTAATCTCTTATTGTAAACGGTGACAGCAAAGTCACCTCTGGTACAAATTACTTCATTCTGGCAAGATTTGAATTTTGACTTAATAAAAAGAATCAATAACTTCTTACTTATGGTTTGCAAATAATAAGAAAAAAGTATGTGAATTTTAAGTAAATGAATAGGAGGACTTCAGAGAAAGGTGAATGGATGTGTGGGATTTACAGTCTTGTCTAGAAAATTCAGGAAAAGAACTGTGTTTCCTTCACTTCTTGTTAAGTTTTTAAAGTAAAAGTTTTCATTCTCTTCAAATGAAAGAAAGAGAAAAAGTCCTTTTCTACAAAGATATACTTCAGTTACATGTCATCTTCTTTCCTAGGAACATGAATCTTTCCACGATCAGCAGAACTCCTGAAGCCTGATTCTCTGGAGATCTCCTCTGAATAACAAATTCTAGCCAAAGGTTTTTTCATTACTAGAGTACTAACATTTCCTTGCTGCTCTGTTGCTGCTCTGATTTCTGATATATTTGAGCTTCTGCTCCAGCTTTTGTCTCAGTAAAGACTGCTTTGGATCTTCTGCTGTCCCAACCACTAATTTATTGAAATTTGCATCTTGGTTTCTCTGAAATATGAAGTTATTTGTCAGATATGGCTGAAATTGGAAAAGGGTTTCAGGGATATTAATAGAGAGGACAATAACAGACATAAAATTTGGTTGCTAACTTTAATTTCCACAGGAAATCAAGCTAGAAAGCCTGCTGCTGTCTGTGCATTATCACATGTCTTCCTACAAAATAGAAACTGTTTTGTTCAGGCTTTCTAGAAATAAATGGGACCAAAAAGAATGTCTTGCTATAAAATAAACTTTTTGAGGATCTGTGTGTGAGATGAAATCAAGGAAAAGGCTCCTCTTGGCCAGAGAGTTTGGGTAAAACTTGCATGAGCAGTGAGAAAAGGGGCAAAATGAAAACTGAAATTTCATGCCTAATTGCAGCTGGCATCAATTAAATCTTCTCTCTTAATTCACTCTGCAGCAACAGCAAAGACATAATAATGACATTATCATTTGATACCAGTTTAATAGCACACAAGAGGAGATATGTTAGAATTTGAGCTGGCTGAAACTTTTAGGTTTTACCATTTAAAATAATTTATACATTCCTGATACTTTTCCCCTCTTCCTTTAGAGCTGTTGGGAACTCTCAAGTGTCAAAAGCAAACAGTGCAAGAATTGTGGAAAATGCTTTGAAAATATATGAGATCTTAGCCTAGGTGTTTTCTATGGTCATGTATCTGAAAAGTGAAGCAGTAGCCTGCTTGTCAATTTTCAGTTCTAATGTATTTTCGAAAAAGTAAACAAAATCCAGTCCTCCCATCCTCCCTTCCAAATCAAAGCTCATAATTTCATATATATATATATTTCAACTTAAACATTCATTTCGGAGGAAAAGTATTTTTAAAAAGAAAGAGAGAGGAAATAAATTAGCAAAAATATCTCTGATCTGTTTTGAACTTGATAATTAAATTGGCAATTTTTCCTACCTTCTTGCTTTTCCAAGGTCCTCTCTGTCTTCCTTAGGAAATTCCTTGCATTGTTTCAACAGCAGTTCCTTAATTCAGGCTTAGTCATCCATTTCTTTTAAAACAGGGTTCCCTCGATCATTTTCTAGTCATGGAAGTAACCTTCTTCTCAAATAATACTTTTTTTTCTCTCAAGAGCAAATCCACCAGTATTGTATTTCCCTATCAGAGAACAAATATATGAATTACAAATTCTTCCTTCTGCCCCCCCCCCTCCAAGAGCCCATTGATTTCATGCACACTTTCCCAGAAAATCCAGCAGCTTCATATTCTCCCTGCCCCCAAATCCATCAGGTTTCCCATTCCCACAGTCTACTCTGGCCCCTCTGAACACACCATGCTTCTTATTCCCAAGGACTTAATAAACAGCCCAGAAGCAGGGTGTCTTCTCTGGCAGCACTTCCGTGTAACAGCACCAGCATGACAGTGGCAGCAGGTGGGCTGCCTTGCAAGCCTCTGCTAACAGCACAACGTGACAAACCAGTCTTCCTCTGGGTCTCTAATTTTTGGCTGGTTGGCAAGCTAGGAAGTGGGAGAATCCGATCTCCCTCGCTTCTGTACATTAGACGGGAAACAAAAGCCTTCCCCTCCCTCACTTGTTTCAGAGAGAGACAGGCTTTGTGCAGCCAACATAGATTGCCCCATCCTCCTTTACTGAGCTGGTGAAGGTAAATTCTTCCCACTGCCACATCACTTGCCTTTCCATGGCATGCCAGAAAGATGATTCCTGCTGTATACATCTGTTCCTCTTGCTTCCAAACCACAGAAAAAGGAGAGATTGTTATTCCCTGGTCAGAGCTGTGAGCAACGTTTTGTGTGTGTGTGTGTGTGTGTGTGTGTGTGTGTATGATAAAGCTCCTCAAGCCTTTTGGAGATATTCTGTTTGAAAAGAATAGTAATTTCTATCATGATACTTTGACTGTAAGTAATTAGTGAATTTTAAAGCACTCTATTTCTTTATGTTGTTTTTTTTTCTTGTTGGATTTATTAGGTTCAACCCTCTAAATGATTATGCGTGTTCACACAAGTTAAAGAGAATAGGTATCAGAACGTTTAACTGAAAAAAACAAGGTTATTATAATTTAAAAGAAGCTTTTTCATTTATTCACATATCAGAAACAAAATGAAGATCACCACTTGTAATTTTACTTTGGGGAACAACTCCCAGAAGCTGTCCTTTAATACCCTTTCAAAGTAATTGAATTCCTTATTTGATCATCCAAATATGGCATATGGAACTCCATAATAAACCCAGGGTGCTGTATGCTGTTAATAAAAATAGATCTATTAGCATTTTCATCACAGTAAGACTAAATGCACACAACAAAAATTTTACTTAAAGTAATATCCTAAAAAAATAACTGATTTCTCACAATAGCTGATTTATTACAAATACCAATTTGCTCTCTTTTTTTCGCTGTTTCAGAAACACACTCTAGTTCTGATAAACTGACAGACCATAAAATAGTTACAAGCTAATCCCTGAGGACTGAAAAATCCCAGGATTTCTTGTTCCCCTCCTCCTTAGCAAGAATTAAAGACTTCCTCTTTCACATGGCAAATCTCCTTTTCCCACATATTTGCTGTCTGCGCTGTGTTTCACTAGGCCTTTTACCTTATGAATCCAAATTATTTCTTTTATTTTTAGCTGAAATCCATATATACAGGTAATAGGAGTAGTAAGAACACACACTCTTTCTCCTCCTGTCCTCTTCTTTCAAGGCGCCTGGCTCTCTAATGTCCAGAGGTAGTTGGTTCCTTTCCTTGCATCCAGTACCATACAGAAGAGAATTAGCAGTTCATATATACCTTGTAAATGTATAGGAGAAATGCTGTGATTTCTGTCATCCATGTCACCTCTTCCTCCACAGACATCTGTTTACATCTATTGCTTCTTTGCTTCTATCAGAAGGGAGAACAAAAAGCAAAGAGGTGAGTTGTGGAGGCAACACAGATATAGAGAAATGTAGGGGTTGTTCTGCCTTGATAGAGGAAGTACAGGAAAACCAACATTATTCCTAGTTTAGATTTCTTCATGGTTGTAAGAGACCCTCTTCATTCCTCAGTTGACACCTCCCTGCATCAATGAGGCAAAACTGTAACAGTCCACCTTCCACATGAAATCCATCTGCAAACATTAGTGTTTCTGCATGAACATAGTCAACAGTTTACTTATAATAGTTTTCATCCTTTTCCCTTGGAAAAATATGTTCATGTATTACCACTCCCACTGCACATTTGTGATTCTCCAACTGCAACCTGTAAGAATCTGATTATGTACAGATATATATAGATGTATTCTATGGGGGTTTAAAACTTCCCTGTAAAAATGATCACAGTATTTGAAATGTGCTTACAGAAGTTTCTGTGAAATTAACCATGTCCTGACTTTTACAGTGTGAAATGTACAGCTACTATTTATTTCATTATCCCTCTCTGTTATCTTTGGTAAGATGAAGCTGGGTGGAAGTTGAAGGCTTACAGTTTCTGCAGCTAATCTAAAGAGAGAAAGAAAAGTTCTTCCAAAGCAGCTTTCTGAATGGACTCATTAAGAGTCACCCTTTTAACAGGGTTGTCAAAGGTTACACCTCAGGTAGGTGGGTTAAAAGGGGTGTTGAAGATGACACCTCAGGTAAGAGATGTTATCCTAGCTGATTCTAATTGCCCGTCCAAATATGGAACCAGTCTTGCCTTGACGTTTTTTTTCCAGGCTGCTACTCATCTTTTCAGTAATACTTTTGAAGAGGCTTGACCTGGTGTTGAGACTGAACTTCCCTTAGAACAGGTCATCATGTCCAAGATGAGAATGGATTTTGCTGTAAGAAATTGCCTAATGTCCCACCTTCTGCATTAAGACCTTCACAGCCCAGCACGTTTTGAGCACCTCAAATGTCCATATGATTGCTCTGCCACACCAGAGCTGCTTTGCGGATGTGTCCTGCTCTGTGCAAAACACATTCTATGAACCAGGAGTGAACTCACTTGCTGTGATGTAAAGATGTTGGCAGGGAAAATCTTCAGTTGCTCCTTTTGAAGTGCTGTGTCTGTGCCAGAGCAGGAGTCCTAGGAAGGACCACACAGTTTAACATCTTTTAAATGCTTGTTTGTAGCCTAGTTGTTTCTTACTAGAAAGCGCTTTCATTTCTTCTTATCATTCATCAGCATTTTTGTTTGAACGCAATGTTTAATAGTACACTATTACCATCAACTTAAGTCATCAGCTTTCTTTTCTATTAAAAGAAAATCTTTCTGTGTTGAAATGGTATGATGTCTGAATCTTGAGGATACACTTTTAAAAGGAGCATTTTGTTTTATGTGGTTTGATGTGCCAAAAATGCATGCATCCTGGTTTACAACATATATATTTATACATTTGTATAAGTAGCAGACTCAAACACTAACTTAGCTCTACAGTGAGTGTTTAATGATAAATATACTCCCTAGGAGACTTTTGTCTCAAGCTGGCTATCCCTGGTGTGTTTCAGTGAAGGGCATAGCCCAAAATTTGCATCTAATAGGCACTTCAGATGCAGCCACCCTGTTTCAGGGAAGGAGAAAATTTAGGCAGATGGACACAGAGCCAGGCCATGACATTTGGTCTGTGAGCCAAGTCTGGGACCCCAGTTTGGGACTGCTTTGTTTAGTAGTACAGATGAAATTACATCCTATGCAATATGTTTTTGTATTTCTCCTGTGAAAAATAACATTGAAATAGGTGACTTTGGTTAAAGGACCAATTTAAAATATATGTTATTCATGCTTTCCTGCTCTGTTCTTCCGGCAAATCTTACATTAGAAATGAACAAGAAATTACAAAAATATAATTTTTCCATTTTTGAGTGAACAGCTGGCAAAGGAAACCCTTACTAACAAGAAAATGAAAAAAGTTGGGTTTTTTTAATACTAGTATTAAAAATCAAAAATGGTCAAATAAAAGTAATCTAGTTACTCAATTATTACTTTTTCTAATATAAAATAATCCCTTAATAGCAGGTTATTGTATGTAAATTCAGGACAGATAACTCCTGCTAATTATTGATGATGTTTTCCCCATTAATTTTTGACTCCGGTTATTCCAATACTGAATGAAATCCAGGACTATGCAGTTAACGTTCAATTGGCTACATGTTTCCTCTGCTCACTTTCAGAGATTTTTTTTTTCGCAAGAGGCTTTAGCAATGTCATCAGTACACCGCATTTTGGGAGAATGTGCGCTGAAGCAAACTTCATTGATGTACACACTGCAGGACATTGGTACCAGTCAGGTTACAAAAGATAGCATGGAGCAGAATTTAGAACCGGTATATTCTTACTGATTGTTATCTATTAGCCTGCTTAATGTCCAGAGAAAGAGATTTTTTTTTTTTCACTCTGAAGCAGTTTTATTTAACTAGATAAGCAAGTTTTACCTTCAGATTTTTTATTTCATTCTTGTATACGGTATAAGAATGATAGAGAATCAGTGACAGTACTAAAAGAGATTTTTGGTGTGGTTTTGTTTGTTTGTTTGTTTTAAAAAAGCATTTCAGACAAAACCTTTTGAATACAAGGCATGACTCTATGTGCAGCATTTTCTGCAAGAAAGAACTTCGGAGAAAAAAATGCATCTGAGTCAAATTCCTTGGGTGGCAGGAAATTCCTTTAAACACAGTAATAACAACTTGGGAGTGCTAAGTTTTCTTTTTGCTCCACCTTTGTTGCCTGGTCTAATAAAAACATTATCTCTCCCTGCAAGGTTTGCTTCACTTTAAGTACTGATGTCACTATAAAAGTAGAGCTGCATATTTCAGTTAAAGACTTTCATTGGTGAATCAGTAGGGTGGCTGAGACAAGAATAATTTAGATTTTACTTAAACTATCCAGTGTCTAAGATTTTAAACCACTAATGGCTTTGAAATAAAAGTCAGTTAGTCCATAAGTCAGGCAGTGATCAGGATTTCTACTGATTTTAACAGGAAACAAATCTGGCATCATTCCTGGAGATGTAGAATGCAGCTCTATCATCAGTAGAAAGAGGGTATTTGAGTGATAATGAGCTACCTGTAAACACATCAAGAATGCATTAAGGAATGAGACAGCTTTTGGTGTTCCTGTGCTCATACCTACTCGTATATGTTTTCATCTTTTGTTTGAAGGTTTACTGTGATACAGTGTTATGCATTAAGATGTATGACAAGTTTGAGTAAAGGAGCTTTACCTTCAGGTTTCATCTGGAAAATCAACTGGAAAAAAAATAAAATTCTAGGATGTCAGATAAAATTTCCTAGCAACACTGAAGCTATGAACTTCTCTGAGTGTGGTTTATGTGTCATCAACACCGTATCAGCCTAAATCAGTACCTCAATGTATACATGTAGGTAAAACTGGGGACCTCTTGTTATCACTAGAACTAATATAAACCTTTCAGGTTTTCAGCCCCTGCTGTATAGTGAGGAATATAGGTATTTTCTAGATTGAAGTGATACTTGTCTATTATTCAGTTTAAATAACACGGCAGGTAAAAATGTTTTGTTAAGTGATTTATCAATCAGCCAGGATATTTATTGCCTAAAAACCCCAATCCCAGTATTAGGACAATGCTACTAATTCAGGACATTTTGATAGTCAGGTAGGGCCCGAAGAATCTTAGAATGGTTTGGGTTGGAAGAGACATTAAAGGAGTTCCAATTCCCCTGTCATGGGCAGGGACACCTCCCACTAGACCAGGTTGCTCAAAGCACCTTCCTTGACCCGCTGGCCATGCTTCTTTTGATGCAGCCCAGGATATGGTTTGAATTTCACTAGGTGTCCTTCTGGGATAACAGTTTTTGGGTATTCTTCAGGTTCTGCTTCTGATTCAGGATTGGAGGCTTCCTCTTTTTTAAAGAAAGATAGAGCAAGACTGAGCCTGTTCTAAACCCTGTGCTAGGTCTCTTTTCCTTCACAGACACACACACTGAAGTACAGGAGTTCTCAGACCAGTTATTATATCTGCATTCACTGTAGCTTTCTCCTCAATCTGTCTCAGTGCTTCATATGTAAACCAATATCATGTTCACAAACAATGACTGCTACCTTCTGCTTTCTGCTTCATAGGAGAACAGAGCATTGATTCTATCATCAATCCCTCTCTTCTTTTCCAGTAAAAATTCATGGAGGAATAAAGCAAATAGTGCATACACTCCTAAAACTTACCACTTTAACTTTTGGGCTGTCTGCTTTGTGGGAGCTCCTCACTCACTACAGATCTGCACGAAAATCAAGACGCATTTATCATGGTGAAAATAAACTGGTTGGCATTATGCTTTCTCAGCCATGTATCTCAAGCATTGGTTCACATATCAGATCTCTAAAGATGCTTGATCAGATAATGTGTATCCACTTCATGTGTTGCTCTCCAAATGATATATATCTTCACTAATTCAGATCTCAAAAATGAGCCAAGAATCCTATGGAAATATAGGCCTTTATTCCAATAGTTGTCCAATTAGTAAGGACTTATGTGGAAGAGGATCAGGCAACTTTTGCAAATTGGTGCATAGATTGAGAAGATTATAATCTAAAAATATAATTCAGAAAAGATTTAAAACTGTGCTTCATCTTACATGTGTGGGCAGTCTCAAAAAAATCAATGGAATTATTCATGTACATAATGTTAAATGCACCCATAAATTTCTGTGAAGTTATGACCCAAGGGTCCGGTCTTACATTTCTCTTCAATGCCAATTTTAGTACTACAGGCAATTTCATTGATGACTTAAATGTGCTTATACACAGAAATATCTCATATTCATGGCTGCATGTATCTGGTTGATCAGGTCCTTAGATAATATGTGGAGTAGCAGAAAAGAGAATTTTTTTCAGTCAGCTCACTTTTGGTATTGTAACCCAAACCAGCTTTAAATATTTCTCTTTCCTTGCATTTTGACTCCGAAAAGACAGAAAATATTCCTTACTAAGTTAATCCATTCCTTCACTCTTCATCGGGACTCCTAAACCACCCATGGTTCTTAACTTCAGTTTATAATTAGATTATCAGTGAGAAATTGGTCTTCCCCTTATCCATGTTTGGAATAGATCATATTTGATTCTTTTATTGTGGCTGGTTTAGTGTTCCCTTTCTTGTAGGAATTTTCTTTCCCTTTACCTTGGCAAATATGATCTACCCTCATATAACTGCTTTATTTTTGACCCTTTGACACTCATTGATGTATATCCAAAGATCTTCAATTAAATATAACTGGGCTAAGCAGAGGGCTGACCCCATATTTTTACAGCTGTATCACAATTTCTTCTTCCCAAGGATTTCAAATTGTATTTGTTATTATTATCACTTCTCAATAGAGATACATCAGAAAAATCTTTTATACTTATTGCAGGTCTCCTGAAGTTTACACTCATCTGCCCTAAAATTCTAAAATTTCCACCATGTCTATTAACTCTACCTATCTTCAAAGAATTAACTGTATTATGATCACTTTCCTATGAAGGGATCTTATCTGAAAATTTTCTGTCCTCGACACTCTAATTCTGCAAGCCTGAAAGATAATTTTTCCTAATGAGCTTTTTTATTAATATTGATTCTCCACTCTACCATTGAACCTTAACATAGTATAGCTCTACAAGCTTCAGTACAATTGTGCTGATATGGAAACATAATAAAAATAGAGGAAGAGACCACATCAGTTTAAATCATATGATTTGGAATAAGGATTTCTGGTTTTCAATTTTCACAAAAAATGTCATGTGTTAACTAAAAGCAGTATAATTATATTGATCCAATACCTATATAAGATCAGAATCAGTCCTTACATAATATGGTCAGACAGGTGGAAGCTGGAAAAAATGCAATTGTTCAAATTTACAATTATCTGTCAATCACTGTATATTACTCTGGAAAACAAGTAACAGTTGTGACCTGAAATTAACCAGTTAATATACCTCTATGTGTATTTGGGCATATAGTGTCCACAATGCTTTAATATAATGTCATATTTTTTTCTGTGTTAGTTAATTTTGACATTGGTAACATTACTCACCACTTTTAGCTAATACATCCATCCACCAGTCTCTTTCTGGATTTACTCAAACAAGGAGGCTGCTAGCCTCCTGTGAAGTTTGTGCTTGCACTGCATATGCTATATTGAAACATATTGGGGTTGTTGCATTGTAAGGTTGATTTAATGCGATTTAAAATCATTCCACAGTCTTGTATTTTCCTGATACCTCCTACCTACATGTAAGTGGATGCATGGAAGACCGTCCTACCCAGCAATGGTTTCCTGAGGCAGACACTCAAGTACAGAACAAAACTCTCTGGGTGGTCTACTGCCTTCCCTGCTGCTTGTTTTGGCTCAGCTGGGGCTCATACAAGAGCCCTTGTCATGCCCAGTCTCTTTCAGCTTTTCATCACTCATTTTAGCTCCTACACAGCCCACATATCAATGAGGAGAAACCATGATAAAGGGGTTGCTAAAATGCAAGTTTGGATGATAGATGTCCAGAAGATACAGGCTGGAAACAATGCTTAGAGCAAGCCTATGTAAAAGTATTGACCTGAAAAAGTCAACTAGTCCAATCCCCCCACCAGAGACCAAGTTGCACAGGAACACGTCCAGGCGGGCTTTAAAAGTCTCCAGAGAAGGAGACTCCACAATCTCCCTGGGCAGCCTGTTCCATTGCTCTGTCACCCTCACTGTGAGGGTGACATATTTATGTGGAACCTCCTATGTTCCAGCTTAAACCCATTGCCCCTTGTCCTATCATTGGATGTCACTGAGAAGAGCCTGGGTCTGTCCTCCTGACACTTTCCCCTAACATATTTATAAACATTAATAAGGTCACCCCTCAGTCTCCTCTTCTCCAAGCTAAAGAGACCCAGCTCCCTCAGTCTTTCCTCATAAGGGAGATGGTCCACTCCTTTAATCACTTTTGTGGCTCTGCACTGGACTCTCTCAAGCAGTTCTGTGTCCTTCTTGAACTGAGGGACAATACTCATATTTCATGATAGCTTTGCTTCAGTGAGCTCTAGCCTGGTCCCATAACCTGAATTTGTAGCTGGCATGCATTAAGTATGTCCCTGGACTTCTCCTTCCAAGATAATTTCATTCAAAGAAAGTGTACTTCATGTGCTCAGAGAAAACCCTGTGATGTAAACCACAGTATGGTATTAAACTTACTGAGACCAAGCATCTCTGGCTCTACTGATCATAATCTGACAAAGGGAGGGAAAATGCAGGTGCACCTAGAAATGAGAAAATGCCCGTCTTCCTAGTGAATGTTTCAGATGCCCAAATTATTGCTAGTTGTGAATAGCATTCCTTTCTGATTTAAAAAAAAAAAAGAGAAAGCCAGAGAAATCAGTAACAAAACCCACAACCCTTTACGAACACACAATTATGTTTGTTTGACAATTCAAATCACACAGTTCAGCAAATCTTGAACCCACAAAACCTAGGAAATGAAGACTGATGGTACACAGCTGGAGTTTTGCTGTTCCCAAACAATGTCCTAAAATGCCCAAATGTATTTGCTCCCCTCAGTTTTGGTATTGTCCAGACAGTTTGACATGCGACCACAAGGAAGGGGCCTAATACTCAGCACCTTCACCATGCTAAAGCAAAACCGGTGTTTGAAAGAAATGCAATGAGCTGCGTTTGCTGTACACTTTGAGCACATGCTTAAATAAGAGCTCCATACCTACTCCATTTTAGCACCCTTTCACGGGGGTTTCCATCTTTACCTGTTCACAGCTGACAATATCCCTGATAAAATAACCCCAGACATGGCTACTGAAATGGACACCAACATAGCATCAAAATGCAGTAAGCTGAACCTCTTGAAGTACCCATGCACCTGTTGCTTTTCATTCAGTAGAAGTGAAAGGTTGCTAGACATGACCCCAAATAACCTTACCTCACAATTCAAATACTGTCAAGGCTTTGCAGCTAATGCCTCTCTTTGCCATTATTCTATTTACAAGCAACTTGGTGAATGCAACTGGGTCATATGTAGGTAGTTTTCAGTAGGAATTGATAGCTTATAGGTTGAAAGAGCAGAGTTATGGTTCATAGAATGGTTCATGGATATAATATTTCACTCCTATGTTTTCAGAAACCCTAATTTGAATTACTCTAGCTAAGTCCTGTAATTAGCATGAAAGGAAGGAAAGAGCAAGGGAGTTCACTTACTTCTTAAGAGAAGAATCTTCTTAGGAGAGAGAAAGACTGTGGAAGAGACCCTAGGACTTAGGAGAAAAAAGCATGATTTAGGAGAAATTACCTTAATGCTTCGTTTTGCTGTAGTGTTTTTTTAGTTTACATCATTTACCTTCATCAAGTCATCCAAATCTTCAGGGTCACCATCACTTACCTTCTGCCTTTTATGCTTGCTGCTGACAAGAAAATAGAATTTCCATCCCTAACAATTAGTCCATGGTTCAACATTTGTTTCAGAATTTCAGTAAAGTTTGAATCTGATGAAACAAGAACTCAGAAATCTGTCAAGTAAGAAACAAACCAATGTTTCACTTGATTAATGACAAATGCTTGTTTCTGAAACTGATCAGTTGGATCACATTAAAAACTGCATTCATCTCACATAACTTCAGACATAAAGGTATAGAATTTAGGGTACCTTGGCTGCCAAGACTTGTTCTTCAGCTGATGGAGAGGATGCTTAAAGATTCAGCTTATCCCATTTTCCTGGATTGAACAAATACATTCTAGAGGTGCTACTTCTTTAACCACAAGAAGTGCCTAAATATCTAGCATTGACTGGATACCTGTAAGACACCAGTGTGGAATAATGTGCAATCTACACAAAGAGAACTTAAAAACCTTGTGAAATTAAACATAACTAGAAAATTAACCCCCCAAATTTTGACATTGTATAAAGGAACAGGAAAATTGAAGGAGTTTGTCTAGATTTGAAATAACATGGATGTGCTTATTTTGTTGAAAAATAAATGTTGCATCTTCTCTGGTCAGGCTGCCAAAGTAGGCTTTGACAACATTTTTTGGCCAGTTCTAGTTAAAGCCATGTGTGCTGGCTTGACAGAATTCTCTGGTCTTTTCACACCTAATGTTTGAAGAGTGCTTAGTCTCAGGAGGGCTATCATTCAGCAGGGTTTGTAGGGCACTCTGGTCAACCAGGCAACAATAACTAATTTACAAGTTGCGGACTTAAAAACGTTATGAGTTCCACAAGCACAAGATTTACAACATGCAGAAGTTGACAAGCATTGAAGAAACCACTTCCTGTGTTCTGTACAGACTCTATCACATGAATTTTTTTACTGCTAAAATGTTACGTACTAGAATTCTCAAGCCTTTAAGGACAGATATTATTATGTCTGTATTATTTTCATCTTCTCTTTCTCTCCAAGTGTCTAATAATATTTAGTGTTCCACAGTGAGATGCAAATTTTACATTTTAATTTGCCAATAAATTTGAGAAAGTGTCTTCCATTTGTCAGAGAAAATTTCTATAGCTTTAATATACTACTGAAGTTTTATGTCATTCATTCTTTAAGCAATTTTTGGATGCTGAAATGAGCCAGGGAGGCAGATGCCTAGAAAACTCAGAAAAAAAGATCACTGACTGTCTTATTAGACTGTAGCTGAGGTTTAATGTGGCCTGCTTCTCTTTGGTGATGTATTACTGCTTTAAACAACTATTTCATAAAAATACATAGCACCAATGTCCTTTAAATCATTAAAACTGTTGTTTGCAAGAAGAATTTCATCTTCCTCATGTTTTGCTGTAGTAAATTTCCACTTTAATAGAAGCTACAACTATATCCTTAAGAGGAAATTCGTTACCCTTAAGCTGAGTGGAGATATCTGCAAACAAACTTTAGCTTTTGCACTTGTTGTTAACTATTAACATTTAATAGGTTCTGACAACATGTTCAGCCAAGTGCAAGACAGAACTGAAGACAGCCCTTTAAGTCTTAGCGATTAAAAACAGTGAGAGCGCCAGCGTGTCAATTCAGACAGCTATAGGGACAGAACCTAGAGTTACAAGTACCTGTGGACTTTATTCAAATACTGATTCTGCAGGTGACAGGATCCTGCCAGAAGGGTAGACAATAAACCCACTCAGATCACTACTTTTGTGGAGACTTTTTTGTAGCTTCAAAATGTGAGCAATAGTCTAAGTAAATCTCTTTGATAGCATTGAAGTGCTGGGGCCTGGGCTGTGGGCCCCGAGTTGACTTATGGATGAGTCACAATCCAGCAGTACGTTTTGTTCCCCAAGTGGTTCCTCAAGACCCCAGAGCCAGAACCTGGCCCACCTGTGTAAGGCCCTGCCTTCCCCCAGGTGATTGTTGTTGGGGTGGTGGGCAAGGCTAGAACTATACCAACCAGGAACCAGATCAGTCTGAGAAGAGGCAGGAACTGAAGCAGTTGGGGAGAAGCAACAGAAGAAAGAGGCAGTAACAAGGAGCTGATCAGTTTGAAGAGAGTTCCTGTTGGGTACAGTTGGAGGAGCTTCTTGTTGGGGGCGGCTTGCTGAGCTCTCTCTCAGTAGCATGTTCCCCATTGGCTGATTTGAGATGGAGAAAGGCAAACAGATGAAGAATAAAAGATGAAGTTATGCTGATGGGAGGTTGCTGAGTTTGGTGTTGGCCTGGGGAAGAAGAGAGCTAGCAGCACAAGCATAGAGAAGGAAAAATGGGATAGGGACCTAATAGGAATAGAGAAGCCCATGGCCATGTAGGAAGTGATCCACTGAACTGCTGGTTCTGAAATGAACACGTTTGTGTTTTATAGAAGCTTTGGCTTCTATGATGGCTGCTCATGAACCATACATAGAGTGAGCTAGGACTGTGGACTTTTCATGTAGAACTTTGCCTGATGGCTGAAGTCACAGCCCTCATAGATAGCTACTATTGTGTTTTGGCCTATATTGTTTGGTCTGTCTTTTGCCTGAATCATACCATCCTTTCATTTTACCCTACTAACTGGATTGTAACAAAACACCGATCTTCAACAAGCCCAGTAAAGGCTGAGTGCTCCCATTCTTAACCCTGAAGAAGGATCCTGAACATTGAAGAGAAGAGATGGTGAGAACAGAAATTGGATATGGCAGGTAAAAGAAATTGTGTTGGGGCCACAGCAATTTTTTTTTTTAATTTTAACATGTCAACAGAGAACAAAGGATATCATAATGGCAGGTAGCTTAAAGCAATAGCAGAGCTTCACAATAATTTTCCAGGCATTTCTGCAATTTAAAAAATAAAACAGGAAGTACAAGAGATCCTCAATTGGTTAAAAATAATTTGTCTCATTTATTTATTAACTTGAAAAATCAGTCAAAATTTAGATAACTGGAAATATTTTACCAGCTTTCACCAGTACTCTTACCAATGTCCTTATTATTTGTATCACAGCACTAGATAGGAGTTCAGATCACACTGTGTAAATGCATCCCTACCCTAGGTCTATTGTTTCTGTGTAATACAAGGGAAAACATCACTCAAGAACAAGGTGCCACAAGGAAGCAATGCCAATTAGTGTAGCAGAGAGACCAACATATTAACCACTAACTTCCCTGTAAACATCTAAGAAAGGAGAGGCTAAAAATGGAATGTGAAGAAGTGGCAATGTTTTGCTAGAGGCAACTCCACCAAAAGGGAGGAAAGTTTGAGAGAAGGATGATTGGGATGATTGTCAACCAGATTTGATTAATGATTTGTGGAGACTGGCATAAAGGAGAAATGGAATAGTCAGCACCTACAAGAAAATAAGAAAAGAGAGTCAGAATGGGACTAGGCACAAAATGCACTGAAAAAAAAAAATAAAATGAGTGCCTTACTTAGGAAGACAGGAGGTGAAAACAAAGAAACAATATTCTGATAATATCTTCCAGGGATTCAGGATCTTCAGAAAGGAACAAAGCCAAGCTTTCCTACAAATTGTTCCTCAAAGAAAACCAAGCAGCCTATTGCTGTGAGACATGGGATAAAGAAATGGCCCAGAAGGGTATGTGCATTCAATGGTTAGTGCAATACAAAGACTTTGCCTTAACCAAATGCATTTACAGAACGGTGCATTAGTCGCTTCTGAGAGAAGTTCTGCAAGGAATATCTGATAGCAACTGTTCCCTTAAGTTGGATAGCACCTTCCAGGTGTTACTAGGAGAACCAGATATATGACTGTACGGTTTCTCCAAGCACAGGTTGTGAGTTGTTTTGTCTTAATATCAAGAGGCAAAAAGGAGCACAGGCAGCATAACACTACTGAGCTCAGTTTGCTAAGTGGGTCACCACGGGGATAGGATGCATCTGGAAAAGCTTTACACACAAACACAGACACAGTTGCAGTTAACTCACACCTTCCCCAATCACTGCTCTGGTGAGAATGTACTGTCAAGTCTGAGGAAAATATGACACTTCCTCTGATGAATCTCAGTGTTGGGTGGTAGCCTGACCCAACACTTGGTTCCATCTTCACATTCACCACTGCTTCTATTAAGTATTAGACATCTATGCAACAAAGTCCCCCCTCCAAACAGAGTGATGAGGTCCCCCTGCCAAGCCTCCTCTTCTCCATGGAGAAGAGAAACAACTCCTTTAGCCTTTCTTCATAGGGTAGATTCTACAGTGCTTTGATAGTCTTAGTGACCCTGCTTTGGACCCTCTTCAGTTGGTCCATGTCTTGTTTGAATTGTGGGAACCAGAAAGAGACACAGTACTCCAGATGTGGCCTGACAAACACTGAATAGAGGGAGATAATCCTGTATCTCTCTATTAATAATGTCCCTGCAGATTCATACAATGCTGGCTAGGCTTCTCTGAAAGCTTGCCCTGGTGAAAAATAAGGAGATGGGGGGGGGAGGGGGGCAGGGGCCCTGTGGGTTCTGCTGCCCCCCCCCCTTCCCTGGGTTCCCCATTGCTGCCTGCAGGCCCCAAGATCAACTTGGCATCAGGAAGAGCCAATGTGGATTCTGCAGTTACCAGTTAGTCCCAGGTTTCAGAACAGCTAAATCACAAACTGTGTATCATAACCATGGCTTTGGGAACTTTGAGTGAATGAAGGTTAGGTGGGTTTTGCAGGTTTAAAGTATTTGGAAGCAAAATTCTCAAAATGTCTGTTCTAATCAAGAGACAAAATGATTCCCAGTGAAAAAAGATTAGGAAGAGAAGACTCCCTCTCATCTCTGATCATGGTATTAATTAAGATAATTAGAAGAACCTTGGAAATTTCTTGCCTCACTGGCAACTTCCGTGTATTCTTCAGAAGAGGAGATCATGGAAAGGTTCCAAACAATGGTTTGAAATTCTGAGGTGTATGACTACTTTTTGTTTAAGAAAAATTAGCTGAAAAACATTCTTCTCATGTATCTCTCAAATGTTTCATAATGTGGTGGGTTTGCCTTGGCTG
>VYZX01013821.1:83437-121406 GCA_013401335.1 Brachypteracias leptosomus | reverse complement strand
CAGGGTAAACCCACCACAACTAGAAAACACTCCTTCTCAGGAACGTAATTTTCTCTGAAGATCTATGTTGCCAACAGAGAGCACCACATTCACAGACATACGTACACCTCATATGGTGACCCTCTCTTCCCATGCTCAGGTAGCAGAAATGAAACAGGAGATGGACTTGGACTCCTGTGGCACTTCTGCATCCTGCCCAGCTCTCAGCATCAGTAAAAGAGCACCAGGGCTCCGTGTATTTGCTCAGGTTCACCAAAGCTGGAGTATCTCCCCTACATCCTGATGTTGTTGCCTTGGGGCTATTTTCAGGCAGCTTAAATTCCAATTTGCCTAAAATTTCCATTGAGTACATGCTTCAGAAAACCCGTAGCCAGACAACAGGACACAAAAGACCCAGTGACTTTTGGATGGAAATAGGTGATGTGAATATAGTCCTTTCTGTTTGTTTGTTTTTATATGCATACTAATTTTGAAGACTAATAGATACAATTGTCTGCTTGCTCCCTTGTGTATATGGGGAAGCACTAAGCCTGTGAAAATAACTGGTGGTGAGGAGTTCCTGGAGTCACAGCTTTGTATTCTCTGTGACTTCAAGAGAGTAAGCTGTGCTATGATGCAGCTTCAAAGCATGGTGAGAACCACTTATCTGGATTCATGGGGTCAGGATCTGCAGTTTATTATACTAAAGAGGCCAAGGACCCAGGAATTCCCACCTTCTAGGTGAGTGCTTCAATATCAAACTGTTGCAAAAAGAAGAATAGCGCTGTCTCTGCAGTAGCAGAAGAGCTTGGCAAACTAAATCCTGAGTCAAAAGAGGTATTTGGCATTTCCTGTTTCTTCTTTATATCCTGAGATCCTGTTCTATGACATTCCAAATACATTCCAAATGTAAACACATTGGACTTTGCCCTGCACATATACAAAGCCTCCCTTTACCACTGTCTACTTAATAAACTTAGACAATTGTGCCAGGTAGGTTGAATAGCCCTCTCCACCACCTAAAATTTGGGTGATGCGGTGCCTCAGCTGGGCATGCAATTTACGTGGATGTAACTGCATCCTCAAACTTCATTCTTTGCGTCTCTAATACAAATTTAAAGCTCACTGCAAAACATGAGATCAATCCGTAGCTGAGACTATGCCCAACCAAGCAATTCCTACAGTTTACTAGAACTGTGTGAGCTGGCTCTAGCTCACCCTACGTGTGTGTTTGGTGGGTATGGCCTATGTTCTCAACAGTACACAGAGGAGCTCAAAACTGACAGCTGTTTTGATGTTCCTAGATAAGACTCATGCTCTCTGAATCTATCTTTAATGTATATGCATGGTTTCCTGGTTACCTACAGTCAAAGCCATCTGTCAAGATGACTTCTTGCCTATTTGCAGATTGGTCTGATTATTTCACTAGAGCATAGGTGCCAGGTAATGATAGGTTTAGATGGACAACCTGCAGTGCACCACAAGTGACAATGCTTCTGCCAGAAGTCCTCCATGATTCCAAAATTGCATTAGCAACACATGTATCTTTGCATTTACCCATATATATTAGCACTTACATAAGTACATTTTGTGTGCATGCAATTCCCTGGCAGTCAGTAATGCCAATAAATACATAAAAATATAAATATAATCCATCTGAGGCCAAGGAAGAAACCAAGCAATCAGTAACTTAGCCAGATCCATAGCCATAAACATTATGCCCTTTCAATTGCCACATACGCAAAAAAATTGCTGTCTTTACCTGCTTATAGTCTGTCTGAAAAATAAACCTTAATTGTGTGGGTCACCCTTAGAGATTGAAACATATAAAACAGATCATACATTTCCCCCAGTAGCAGTCTGAATGTGTTGCAGCCAATATGAGTTTCAACTTATAAATGCCTATAGGCAGAATGCAAGCAGACATAAGCTGGAGCCACGTACACTTGCCTTTGAGGTTAGTTGACAGCTGAGGGATTTGTCAGCTTGCCACAGAGAGCACTAACCCAAGCATGGATGTAATTTTTCTCTTTGAGCATGCACAATTAAATCTGCCTGGCATCATCAGCATGGGGCACGGCACTCTACAAGCAGCATGGAAGGGAGGGGGGATGTCTTTCTCCTTGGCATCTGAAGAGAAGCTGCCAATCCCAGAGTATAAATTGTCCATAGGCAACTGCTATGAAACTTCAACCCAGATATTCTACTCCTTGCTAGAACAGGGCAAAATAAGCTTCATCTAATTGTATAATCCATTTAACTTTATTTTTATACTTTAACATTGCAAACAAGTGTTAGAGAGTTCTTTTACAGATGACTTTTTCAGTATCAATACTAAAGAGAGTTTTCAACAAAAGATTATTCCAGTTTACATAGAAATGCTTTTAGCCACACAACCACACTGAAGATGGGTGCATGATATTCAAAGAACTTGCAGAAATCTGTATTAAATTTCAGACATTTACCCCAATTTGTTCCACCCCTCTTGCTCACAGGCCCCCATACAAACGGATACTGTAATCTGTAGTTCATTCAAATGATAGCTAAAATGCCAAAGAAGTCAGTTAGCTGACAGCTCCCTATCCTTTAATTTAATTCCTGGCTGCCAGCAACTTGTGCTTATTTACAGTTGTCACTTAAAGGAGATATATAGGGGAATTAGTTATATGAATAGAGCGCATATAGCAGGCTGCAGGAAGGGTGGTGGAGCCACCTACTCTTAAAGAAATCATTATAGATTCATACTGGATATTTACATTGGCTCCTAGGAAGGAAGGGATGCGATATGGTTGATCTTTCTGGGAAAATCCAGTTTCTTCAGAGGAGGCAGGGAGAGGAGTAGGATTGCCACTGCTCTTCCCCAGGTGTTTATTGAAGCTTTGTACTAATGAGATCACTAATTGCTGTTAAGGCCGGAGTAACTGTCTACTTTCTACATTACAGCCAATGAAAGTAACAAGCTGTACATAGTACCTATGCATCTTTTTTTCCCCTCAGCTATGCCAGGTGGAACGTGTACTGCCTCCTGCTAAGCCACTGCTGTAGGTTTGCAGCACCCTTGTCAAGGATAACAGGGATGGCAACAGCAGCCAGCAAAATTCAGACACGTTTACTTGTGTTTAGTGTGCCTGTCTCATCCTGCCTGGCCACAGCTACGCTTCCTCAGTCCCACGTGGCACAGTAAACAAAAGATGCTGCTCAACCTGAGGAGACTGAAAAGAGCAATGAAAGATGAGAAGTCTGGGCAAGAGAATATCTTAGTACAGGTTTGTTGAGTGCCCTTTCTTTTATGGCTTCTAAATCATTTTACAATTCTAAAAAACCACATTAGGTGATATCTGTGCAAGCTGATCGCACATCGTATATCAGGACTGAACCTGATACATGACACAGGAATTAGCTTTTAAAGCAACATTAGTATTTTTTTTACTTACTGCAATATAGGATTAAGATAACGTGAGCTGTCCTAGGAATAAGAACTGTCTTGGTAAACACTAAGTCTATTGCAAATGCAGAGCAGAAATGTTCTTAATGATGCTATTAATGTATACTGAAATCTATTAATAACCATGGTCTGATTCTAAGTCAGGAGACAGAGAAAATCTTAAATTCAGTCACCACAGACTCAGCTGTAACATCCAGGGAGCAGGGCTGGCAGAAAGGCAATTCATCGCAGCAGCACTGACTCTCAACGGAGGAGCTGTGGGGACGGTAGTATGGCATGTGTGTTTAGTCCTCCATTTTTCCAGAATTAGAATTTCTCCAGACTAACCCAGGTTCTGCTCTAGATCCTGCGTCTGGATCCCTTCAGAAACCCTGAACCTCTCTCTTTGATCACCCAGTTTAGCCATACTCTGTGTCTAGGTAGTTTTTTCTAGGCTCAGAAGAAACAAGACCACCCCTACTGCTTATACTGTGACCAGAGCAGCATTGTCTCCTCTCCCGATGGCACTGCACCAGCACTAGCACCAGGAGCATCGCTGCCTGGCACAGCTGCTTGGTGAAGAAACTGGTGGCACAGATTAGGGTAAAGCTGGACTAACAGTGAATAAAAGGATGAAGACTCTTCTTCCTTTGTCAGTCATATCAAGGCACACAAGCTCCTTCCAGAAACCTCAGGCCGCCACCAGGTCTTGGCTTTGGAGAGGCAGCAGTGCCTCAGTATTCTTCCTAGACAGAGGCTGAGGCAGAAAACACAGTATCTGTATTTCTTGTGCACTTCTTCTACACAGAAATCTGACTAACCCAAACTAAACAACATCCTCCCCAGAGCCAAGACTTTTTTGCGCATTAAGGAAAAATATAAAACAAAACATGCTGGGAAGATGGTCTGTAATAGCACTGTAAAAATACAAGAGCAATTTTCACTGCTGGAATCAAAGATATTTTAAATCTGCTTGGTTTGAACGGCTATAATCTAAATTAGTTTCAGTATTGAGAGATTTATGGATAGCCAGTATAATAATTATAGAGGACAATCACAGGAGAACAAACAGATATGTGGGGAGTCCCCCTCTCCACACGAAATTCAATAGGCATGAGGAAAAGACAGTGAAAAGATGGTGCTATAGAGTCTCAAGGTCACTCTCAGAACTGTCACAGAAACAAAAAATATTAAAATAATTTAGGCAACTTTCTGAAGGTTACACCAAAATTCAAGTGAGAAAGAGTGCAAATATAGAAGTAAATAAACAAAAAAACATTGAAAAGAATGGGAATAAACATATCAAATAAGAAGAGTTGAAATCATGCGACTGAAAAAACAAACTAAACAGCAAGCCCAACAAATCACCAAAAAGTACTTTCTGAAGTATGTAAGTTTAAAAAAGCTGATTTAATAATTCTATTAGGCAGGTACGCATCAGGTGTAAGATGTTGTAGGTTTTGTCTTTTCAGAATAAGATTTGAGACAAATGAAAGATGATTAAGGAAATGACAAGCAGTAATAGGAGGTAGAAAATAATTTACAAAGAAAAGCTTAGACTATGTACCAAGTACAGATATATTCATTCCCAAGAGTCCCTCCACTCTTTTTAAAGTACATGGTTGTTGTGGTTTAAGGTTTGGGGAAGGGGAGGGACAGGTGGAGCGGCTATTCCATTCCCCTTCCTGCCACACTCTATAAAAGGACACAGGAACTTCCGCTCGCCCCCTCCTTGCTGGGATTGCTGCTGGTTCCGGACGGCTCTGTGGCTGTTACAACTCCACGTGCCTCGGGAGGATTCCAGCAACATCCGAGGATCAGTGTTGTATATATTTGTATATATACCTTCCCTTGTTACCTATGTATATTTTCCTTCCTTTGATAACCCTTTTGTTACTCCCTGTTAAAAGTTGTGATCTTGATTTCCAACTGTGTGAGGTCTTCCTTCCTCCGCTGGGAGGGAAGAGGGGAGGGGGAAGAGGGGTGAAACTAATTCTGCTCCATGGGGGGTTGCCCTGAGCCTTAAACGGAGACAATGGTGTATGAAAGATTAGGAATGAAGTGTATAAAACTGAGCGCTATAATTATTACAGCCAGATACAGGTGAAAATATTGTCAGTTTCAAGCTCAACAATTTAATATATAACATGATAAGAATGTTATCAGATCTCTATTTGTTACTGTTTAATTTAAATATGTTTTATGGTGTTACTGCATAAACACTTGTAAATAAGATTATCCACCAGGAGATATAAAAGAGGTATAAAGAATCTAGGCTCCAGGAGAAAAGTGAAATAGGCTCCACAGCTGAAGGACCCTCTCACTGAGAACATCTGGACAGAAGCAAGTGAGGATCTAGATCAAACGCAACTATGAACTCAAGGAATGAAGAAGGCCAAGCTATCCTGGGGTTCATTAAGAAGAGTGTGACCAGAAGGTTGAGGGAGCTTATCATCCCCATCTACTCTGTCCTAGTGAGGCCACATCTTGAGTATTGTGTTCAGTTCTGGGCTCTCTAGCTCAAGACAAATGGGAAAATAGAGGAGACAGGAGGGCTACAATGATGACTATGGGACTGGAGCATCTCTCTAACGAGGGCAGGCTGAGAGACCTGGGGCTGCTTAATGTGAGAGGGGATCTTACCAATGTTTATAAGTATCTGAAGGGTGGGTGTCAAGAGGATGGGGCTCTTTTCAGTGGTGCCCAGTGATAGGACATGGGACAATGGAAACAAAATGGAACACAGGAAGTCACACCTAAACATAAGGAGAAACTTCAGGTAAATGCAACATCATAGAACTTAAACTAGACTTTCACAGAGTTTCACAATGACAGTCTTATCATGGAAGATTAAACTCCAGCTTCGCAATATCTGAACATATTTCCTGTTCAAAAGAAACAAATAGCATTCAATACTTTACCATCATTTCCAAGTTATACATTCGGCAATTGTACATGGCATTGAAAGGAGAAAAGAGGGGAAGGAAGTAAAATAGGCTTAGAAAACACAGGTTCAGTTTCTTTCTATTTCATATTATTATACTGTTATAGACATATCAAAATATTTTAAAAGTATTTAGAAGTATTTTAAAAGAGTTTGCAACTAACTTCCCCAAAATGCTCTCTGGACAACTGTCATCACCATGTGCATGACAACTGGGTGACTCTGAATTTCTTTTTATTTCGAAATATTTGGCAAGTTGTGTCCCAGGATTCCTCAATCTCAAAAACCCTAAAAGCAAGCCCATCCCAATCCTACACTTCCTTCTGTATAACGAACAGGAGCATAACAAAATTAATTTATTTACTTTCAAGTGGTTCTACCTTTTATCTGAAGACTCTGGACTCTGCTATACTAAAGTGCTCTTCACAAATGTCATTTGTGCTCTTGAGTGTAAGCTGGCTCCAGACTGGTAAGGACTATCATCTATATCCCTATCAAAAGGGTTTTGAAGCATGAGTAGGCTGAAAGAGCTGTTAGAAAAATCTTTTTAAATATTACAATATGTATTACTGACCAATTATTATTTTTCTTGTTACTGAGCTATCTCCTAGTTTTTCAATACTGGAAAACCTCCAAACAAACCTTTCTTAATATAAGCAGAACCTTACAAGTGCCACATTTCTGCAACTGTGTGGGGAGTGTACCAGGACTTCTTCTTTTAAGTGGAAATGTCACCTCATTGATTGCCTTCAATTGGGTTCATTTCAGACTGGCAGAGATTAAGTGTGTCAGGGAGTATTTGTAAATACATCAGTTCTTGTTAAACATTTAAGCATAAACTTAGATATAAAGAAATTAAAGATACACCACAGAAACCTATCCAGTATCTTTTCAAACATTGCCAGGCTTGGCACTGCATAAACTAGGAGCAATTCAAATTTCTCTAGGTTTTGTCCTACCAGCAAAACAATCTTTCCTTCACTTCTCCAAGGCCATTTCCCAGCATTAACTTGAAAAATCCAGAATGAAGTAAAAAGACTGGATGTGCTATAGAATGCAATGCACCATTAACTCAGTTTTATACAGCTAACACAGTACTTGAAAACACTCCCTTTTTCCCTTCATTTTTCTAAGCCAAAACATTTGAGGGGAGCTCAGGGACTGGTTAAAGACTCAAGTGTGACTTATTAGGATATCTCTTCTTATCCTACTGTATCTCTGGGAATTGTCAGCATGGATTTAAAAAGGGGAAATCATGTTTGGCCAATGTCATTGCCTTCTACAATGAAAAGAATGGCTTGCTGGATGAGGGGAGAACTGTGGGTGTTGAATACCTCAACCTTAGTGAAGTCTTTGACACAATCTCCTGTAATATCACAGGAACACATCATAGACAAGCTGAAAAACTACAGGTTAGAGTAGACAACAATGAGGTGGATTGAAAATGTCTGGATGACTGGGCCCAGGGGTTGTGATCAGTGGCCCAAAGTCCAGCTGGAGGTCAGCAACTAGCAGAGACCTCCAGGGGTTGGTGAGGGGTCCAATACTGTTCAATATCTCTACTTATGACCTGGATGATTGGACAGAATACTTCCTTGGCAAGCTGGCAGTTGATACAAAACTAGGAGGAGTGTCTGATACACCAGAGGGTTGTGCCACCATTCAGAGGGACCTTGATATGCTGGAGAAATGGGCAAAGAGGAATCCCACGAAGTTAAAAAAGAAGTGCAAAATCCTACACCTGGTGAGCAACAACCCCAGGCATCAGTACATGCTAGGGGCTTACTGGCCTGAAAGCAGTTTTCTGAAGCTTTGCAGGAAAGGACCTTGGGGTTCTGGTGAACAAGCAGCTGAACAACGAACCTCTCCTTTATGAGGAAGGGCTGAGGGAGCTGGGTCTCTTTAGTCTGGAGAAGAAGAGACTGAGGGGTGACCTCATTAATGTTTATAAATATGTAAAGGGAGAGTGTCAGGAGGACAGAGCCAGGCTCTTCCCAGTGACATTCAGTGATAGGACAAGGAGCAACAGGTGCAAGCTGGAACATAGGAGGTTCCACCTAAATATGAGAAGAAACTTCTTCATGGTGAGGGTGACAGAGCACTAGAACAGGCTGCCCAGGGAGATTGCGGAATCTCCTTCTCTGGAGATGTTTAAAGCCCGCCTGGATGCGTTCCTGTGCGACTTGATCTAGGTGATCCTGCTCCGGCGAGGGGGATTGGACTAGATGATCTTTCGAGGTCCCTTCCAATCCCTAACATTCTGTGATTCTGTGACCAGATGCCAGCAATGTGCCCTTGGGGCAATGGCATCTTGGGCTGTGTTAAGTAAAGCATAGCCAGCCGGTCAAGGGAGGTGATCCTTCCCCTCTGCTTAGCACTACTGAGGTCACACCTGGAGTACTCTGTCCAGTGCTGGGTTCCCAAGTACAAGAAAGATATGGAATTATTGGAGTGAATCCATCACAGAGTCACTAAGATGATTAAGGGACCAAAGCATCCTTTATATGAGGCGAGGTTACGAGAGCTGGAGCTGTTGCCTGGAAAAGAGAAGGCTCAGGGGGATCTTATCAACATGCATAAAAATCTGAAGGGAGAGAATGAAGAAGAGGGAGTAGACTCTTCTTAGTAGTGCCCAACGACAGGACAAGAGGAAATGTGTGTAAATTAAAACACATGAAATTCAACCTGAAGATGTAAAAACATTTTTTTCTGTGAGGATGACTGAACACTGGCACAGGTTGCACGGAGAGATTGTGTAGTCTTTGTCCTTGGAGATATTCAAAAGTTGTCTGTACACGGTCCTGGGCAACTGGTTCTAGATGACCTTGCTTGATCAGGGAGGTTGGACCAGATGCCCTCTGGAAGTCCCTTCCAACCTCAACTACTCTGTGATTCTATGAAAGGAAACTCTATGTTATAAATTATTTGGCAATTTTCACGTTCATACTAGTAACCCATACAAAACTCTGCAGATGAAGGACTCATTTTTTACGCTGAATTAAACACTCCCAGACTGTGGGCTGAAGTCAACTGTTTAACTGTTGGCACACTCTCCTGCAAATGTAAATTAACTCTTATACACAGCATCACACCCATCTCCTTTAAGCTGTAATTTAAGCTTCATAGTAGTTCTGTTTCTTTTAGGTGTGAGATTTTCTTGCCATGCAAGTTTCAGATCATCACGGTAGAGCATGCCCAGCTAAGACTAGCTAGGGTTTATCTCCATGTTATACTTCGGTAAATAGCACACATCTACAGCCATGTTTTCGAAGTACATGGCTGTGCAGACACAAAAGACTGGAATCACCAAAAAATGTATTTGAAGAGAGTTGCAAATCTACTAGTTCTACGTGCAGTTGTGTGTACCTGTATTAGTACTCATCACAGATTTTGGAAGGACCTATTGTCCACTGCTCTGAAAATTCATTTGAATTTTTCAACATGGTACACTTTTACTTTCCTAACCGTTTTTATATACAGTCATAAGGTAAGGATGTATCAGACTTTTTGATTTACTGCAGGACTTTTTTCTGGTTAACAAAACTATATCAATGAAAGGAAAAATCTCTTTGACATTTTTCTTTTCGGTTCAAAGGGACATTTCAAAATGTAGAAATGTTCATGAGTCATGTTAGGAGCACAAGAATTTTTTGAAAGCAGTATTTGGCATATAACACTGATAGAGAAACATTTGCACAGACAAGCATGTCTGTCTACAGTTAACGGCAAGATTTCAAATGGGAACTTAGTTTCACCTTTTATTTCTTACAGCTTTAAATTATATTGCAGTAGCGTGCTTAACCAATTCTGTCCCATGGCACATGCTTAATGAATGCATTTAAATTTAAAAATCAGACCACAAAGCTATTCAGCACTGGATTATGCAGTTTATTTCCTGTGAATAAAATATTTGGATTTTGTATTTTCATTCCTCAAGTGTTACGTATTTTAACTACAAATATTTTTATTCCAACGGTTAATAAAAAAATGTGTTTATTAATCCTCTGTACTGCCAAATATTTTGTGTTTTTACTAATGTGGAATAGAGTTGTCCTATAGCAATTAAGGGTTATAATTCAGCTTTACAAGAAAACTTTGGGGTGCAAAAGTAGAACAGATAAATATGTGTGATGTTTTCTATATAAAATTCAACAAATACCTTGCTATCTAAGTATAAAGTCAATGATCTGAGCCTGTAGGCTAGTATACCTAGGACAAAAGTATATCCAGTACTAGAACCTGATTTTCACAGTAGCCTATGCTAGATTCTTTTTTCTTCTGTAATGACAATGGTTTTATCTTTGATTGCTGAAATCCAATACAATAGTTTAATTATCTGCAAAACTCTGCAGTTCCTTTTCTTTGGTTATTGTATAGCTCCATGATTTGACTTATTTGCTATTTGGCAATGAGTGCCAATGTTGAAAATACAATATATTACTGCAGTGAAAACTATGGAAATTAGTTGTCACCAGTGATATTGCAAACTGCCTGCAAAAACAGATGTTGGATAATGAATTTCCTGGATTAAGATAGCAAAGTATTGCAACACTCTCTTGAAGTTAATACACCAGATGTATAAGCTATGGAAAGATGTGCATCCACGTAAGACACTAATGTGATTAAATAGGTTACTGAAGTAAAAGTAAGATATACATTACCAGTACTTCTCATTTTAACACAAGTACCATGCCTTATATAAAATTACAGTTTATATATTTCACTTTCATCTGGCACAGATCAAGAAGATGTAATAACAACCAATTCACCAAGTTCTAATTTCAAATTATTTATATGTATCTAGTGTCGAGCACTAGCACAGTCCAGCTCCACAGAGGCTGAGGCAGAAACAACTAATAAAGTTTTCATGGTATCACACTTTTTGCCCAGGTGCACTGTTTCATTCTAAACACAGAATATACTTGTGATAAGGGTTTATCAAGGTTATAGGGTGGAAGGAAAATGGATCTCAAACACACTGCCATTCAGAATGAAAACTTCATTGCATGGCTTCCATCTGGATCCACAATCTGGATTTTTCTTTCTCTTGTAATCACACTAGAAGAAGAGAGTTCTTTATTTCTATGAATCATTTTATAACTGATTTTTTTTATTTCATGAAATAAAACATTAAGTGCTATATGATAGATAATATGGAAATTATCTAAAAACATATCAAATTTAATGGCATGCATTTCTTATCACAAAAATTCAGCTTTTTCAGTGTCACTCAAGCCTGAATATAATAGCATGATAATGACGCTCTATGCTATTACTTTATGTCCGCTTAGGCCTTCAGATAATAAAATGCTTAAGGAAGAGATTTTCTTCAATATTTTAGCATTTTGTACGTATGATTAAGTACACATGATTACACTGTTTTGCTGATTGATGCCAGTTTAGTATGAGAACATTTCCTAGCAATTATATTTGGCTAAAGTATTAAATATTACGTGTCTTTCCTCTATGCTGAGATTGCACTGCAACTTAAAAGGTGGAAAACATAAACACAATGAATACATATGTATGTATGTGTGTGTACATATACAGAATCACAGAATGTCAGGGATTGGAAGGGACCTCGAAAGATCATCTAGTCCAATCCCCCTCGCCGGAGCAGGATCACCTAGATCAAGTCGCACAGGAACGCATCCAGGTGGGCTTTAAACATCTCCAGAGAAGGAGACTCTGCAACCTCCCTGGGCAGCCTGTTCTAGTGCTCTGTCACCCTCACCATGAAGAAGTTTCTTCTCATATTTAGGTGGAACCTCCTATGTTCCAGCTTGCACCTGTTGCTCCTTGTCCTATCACTGAATGTCACTGGGAAGAGCCTGGCTCTGTCCTCCTGACACTCTCCCTTTACATATTTATAAACATTAATGAGGTCACCTACATACATATATTAGTGTGTGTGTGTGTATATATATATACACACAAATACCCTTACTAATAGGTATTTATTAAAATACCACATTAAAAGATTTCCAGCTGATTTGTGTGTTTCTATAGATACTCAGACTTTTAGAGAACTTGTCTTGTCATACCAGTGCAAGTAAGAAAACTGAAAAATAAGAATCAATTTTCTATTATATGTTGTTCTTAAGAGAATTCTAATTCAGAGTTAGTCTCCTTTTTAAAGCCACACAAAGCATTTTGTTTTAGATCTCTGCTGGTAATTTTATACTTACTTTAGCAAACTGAAGAAGTTTTTGCAATCATATTACCCATATGCAGCCATCAATTATTTGAAGGTTAGCATTAACAGATCACCATTCCATACCAACAATTGCCTAAAAGGGTGAGGAATCTAGAAATCATAATTTTTTTTGTGAGAATCGCTGTAACTTTAAAAGTTATTTCAATCATCTGTTGTGTGATCATATATAGAGATAAAATGCTTACATACTTCCTTGTGAGTTTTATTTTAGTCTTTATTTTATGAGTATCTTCCAGCTATGGTAACCTGCTCTGTGCTGTGATGTACTGCTTTGCCCACAGCAAGTGCTTTATAATAATAAGTGCATATTCTTGTTAGCGCTACATAAAGTTGGTGCTATGACTGGAGTTTATTCATTTAATTCATTCTCCACCAGGTAATGTATACATCCACGCAATTCAAAACTGGGAAAGAAATATAGGTAGGACTGGTTGACTTACCCCATCTGTTACAAGTTTTGCAGGTATTAAAAATCTCACCAAACGTATGTACAAGCAAAACAAACAATTAGTTAAGCAATGCATGGATGGCACTGTGCAATGCCTGTCTCTGCCTAAGAGTGTAAATTATAACTGTCTGCAGAATAGAATTCACATAAAATCTAAAGATACAGGAATGGTTTTGAGATATGTCCCTTGGTAGGGATGTTTACTTGAATTTGCAGGAATTTTCTGTAAGGAAGACAGAGGATCAATAGAGCAAAATCTTTTAGGAATCACCTAAGACAGTTTATAACTGAACTGGACAAGACAGCCTTGGAAATCTTAGGACAGAGAATGTCCTCACATGAGGACAGATATGCAGTACATGATCTAGCAGCTGGTAACAACAGATGAGGAGAAGGCTGAGGTAGTTAACAACTTTTTTGCCTCTGTCTTCACTGACAAGCTCTCTTCTCATACCTCCTGAATTGATGGACGCAGGGCAGCAATGTCCCTCTCACTGTAAGAGAAGATAAGGTTTGTAACCACCTGAGGAACCTGAACATGCATCAGTCTATGGGACCTGATGAGATGCATCCCAGAGTCCTGAGGAAATTCGCTGATGTAGTTGCCAAGCCTCTCTCCCTGACATTTGAAAAGTCATGGCAGTCAAATGAAGTCCCTGGTGACTGGAAAAAGGAAAACAATGCACCCCTTTTTATAAAGGGTAGAAAGGAGGACCCTGGGAGCTACTGACTTGTCAACCTCACCTCCATGCTTGGGAAGATCATGGAACAGATCCTCCTAGAAGCTATGCTAAAGCACACAAAGGACAGGGAGGTGATTGGAGACAGCCAGCATGGCTTTGCCAAGGGCAAGTCCTGCCTGACCAACCTAGTGGCCTTCTATGATGGAGTGACTACATCAGTGGACAAAGGAAGAACTACAGATACCATCTGTCTGGACTTCTGTAAAGCCTTTGACTTGATTCCCCACAATATTCTTCTTTCTATATTCGAGAGAGATGGATTTGGTGGGTGGACTGTTCAGTGGATAAGGGATTGGCTGGATGGTCACATCCAGAGGGTAGTGGTCGATGGCTCGACGTCCAGATGGAGACTGGTGACAAGTGCTGTCCCTCAGGGGGAGTGAGGGTACTGGGATCAGTCCTGTTTAGTATCTTCATCAAGGACACAGACAGTGGGATTGAGCGCACTCTTCACGAGTTTGCAGAAGACACCAAGCCAAGTGGTGCAGTTGACATGCCAGAGGGATGGGAAGCCATCCAGAGGGACTTAGACAAGCTTCAGAAGTGGACCCATGTGAACCTCACAAGGTTCAACAAGGCCAAGGTCAAGGTTCTGCACCTGAATGGAGGCAATTCTCAGTATCAATACAGGCTGAGGGATGAAGGATTTGACAGCAGCCCTTCCAAGAAGGAGTTGAGGGTACTGGTGGATGAAAAGCTGGACATGAGCTGCAAATGTGTGCTCACAGCCCAGAAAGCCAACTGTATCCTGGCCTGCACAAAAAGAAATGTGTCTAGCAGGTCGAGGGAGGTGATTCTGCTCCTCTGCTCTGGTCCAATACAAGACCAATTTGTCTTGTATTTAGTGGCAAATCATTTGTAGTGGTTTTGGGCTTTTTTTTTTTCTTTCCTTCAGTACAGCAAAAATTAGTGGTTTATTCTGTAACGGTATAGAAAAAATGTCAGCTATATAGCATGCTAGCAATCTAACACAACTAGATTGCTCATTCATCCAGATCTTTTAAATCTATTAACCTGATAGGAAAGGTACTTGAAGGCTTTCAAAAGCCAAATTACCAAAATTCAAATACAGTCTAAATTACTGAACACTTTTATGTGCTGTACAATCTGCTGGGCACTGGCCATAAAGTAACCTTGGCAGAGTTATTTACAGCAACATTTTAGATGCACAATTTAACCTGGAGCAAATAAAAGGCATTTATCACATCAGAGTCTGCATAAATAAACCTTCTCATTCTTGGGCTTTGGCACCCACTCAGGAAAGATCACAAAAACATCACAGAGGTCCCATAATCATAGTTTGTTTCTGTTGCTCAAATGGGCTTATTACAATGAAATAAAATGTTATGTCTGCATTCATGGAAATGTCCTAATCAGCTGTCAAAATACACTGTTTACTATAAAGATTTCATAATTGTTTTAGGAAGACTGCCACAACATGTGTCATGTTATAGAACAAGAATTGTTATTGGTATGTTGCTATTAGAATTGCAACACATTTGTGTCCTGAAGTATTGTAATGCTCTTCCTTTGCTTAAACACCTGAACAAGTCCACTCACCTAAAGCCAGCCTAAACCACAGGTTTCTTATTTTTACTCTGAGATTGATAGAATATTCATCATCATATTAAACATAACAGGGAAAGAAGCTGTTTCTTTCCATATTCTATAGGAAGCAACACCATGTGCTATTTGTCAGGAAAATATTTCTATTTAGTGCTACAGTAAAGGCTGATGATTTGCTTTCATTACAAATGACATTTATTTTTCTACCTAACAAAAAAATCTGAGGAATGTAAAATCAAGGAAAAGAGACATCTGACTTCAGTGAATTCTTCTAACAAAAATCAATCTAAATGCCTTTAACAACAGTTTGAAAAATAACCTATCAGAAGTTATTAAACTTTCTTTTAGTAGCTATACCAGGCTGTGCCAGTTCCAGTAATGGAACATGAAAGAAATCCTGGAGTCATAACTTCTTATTTGAAATGAAAATGTAACATTTCTAGACTTTTTCTCCTGTAAAGACATAGCTCACAGTGTAATCTGATTGCTGCAGAAGCATGTCAGTACAGAAGAGTGTGTCGTTTGAGGATTTCCTTCCCATCCTCATGAAAAGGCCTATGAGAAATCCAGTTAAGAAAATCCAGAGGAAAAAGAGCAATATGTCTTCCTTTAACTCAGCCTCCTTCTGTTCTGTTTATGGGAAATCCTGAAACCACTTAAATTTCTTCCTTGAGACATCTCCCACTTCTTTGTCCCGGATAGCTAAAATCTGTTCACCATATTCAGCAGGCCAGGAAAAATCTGCACTTACATGAATAGAAGAAAGGAATTTAGCCTGGAACCACTGAAGATTATTCAACGGGGAAGAGAGAGACAAAAAACTGATGGGGATTATCTGGAGGGATGGAGAAGAGTTATGGAAATCAGAAAGAGAGGATTCCAGGGTAATCTGCTCCTTGTACTAACAACATGTGCAATCACCCGCACTGACAGTTTGCTCTGATTTTCACATTATCCAGGTGCTATGTGTGTGAAACTATGGCTATGCATTTGCAATTGTCAGTGAATAACCTTGCAGTATTTTCGGTAACACTATGCTCCAATCTCCCGCCTCCTATTTATTATGTGGTAGAGGTCTTTGACAACCAGCACAAAGCCTGCAGAAGCAGTGTATGTGCTCAGGTACACCCCTCATATATGAATACAGTATTAGAAGATGCATGTTGTAGTTTCCTACCTTAATGGAGGTCTAGAATCACTAAACACAAACTCCAGTTTAACTCATGTACACATGCAGGGAAAAAAATAAAATGAAAACAAGAACAAGAACATTTTTGTTTAAAATATTTCTGATAATTGATTAACTTGAATCATAAGCAGAACAGTAAGGAGCAATACTGTTTAATGAATTCTTTTATTGATTGTGTGCATGAATAGTTCCTACTTGATGTCAAACATATTATATTTAATATCTGTTTACTTGAATTATTCTATTTAATCCATGTTTACTTGGAAGATTTTTAATTACTTCACTAAGAAATTTCATATATTGAAAAAACTCTTTTTGTTAGTCATGTCACTGTTTTGAAAAGTATTACAAACATTAGAAAGAATGATTGAATACAGCAGATGAAGAGCAAAATGATTATTATTAAACTTGTCACTAAAGCTAGAGACTGTTAGTTATAACTGCTATTATCTGCCTCTCACTTTTCATCAACATTAGTAAAAGAGCAAAAAGCATCGGTGGTGGGGTGCTGCAGCTGCTGTGGTCAGTAAGAAAGCATCCAAGAGGTTCAGGCTTCCAAATGCCAGTTTCTTCCCAGAACTTTTTGAGTTCTTTCTTCACCCAGCTCTGTGTCAAAACAATGTAACCTACAGGTTTATCTTCTAGTGCAAAAATGTGCTCTTAAAGCTGTTGATCTCTGACACATAGGGATTTTTTCTGCTTCTCCACTCTCTTACCAACACTGGTGTCCTTCAGCATTTCCGACATTTTAAGAAACAATCTATTCTTTAAATACTCATCTCAGCATATCTGTGGAGACTCACTGTTCTGTCCCTGTTCTGTAGAGCACATCACTTCTCCTGACAATGACAGGAGACTGCATGACCCAGGCATGGAGTAGCAAAGAAATAACTTGCTGATGTTGCTTGTAATTGTGTGTGTTGTGATCCTTCGACTACCTGGAGGACACAAGTACAGCCTTGTTTCATTTCTAAAAGCTGCAGAAAATGAGGCCAGCAATATCTTGGAGTTTTCACTCAGAAAACCACTACTGAAGACATTAAAGGGACTCATAGCAATGGTATTGCTAACAAGTATGCAACTGTACTAGGAGATGGAGACAGGAGGGTCCAAGAAGTCAGACTACAAGGATGGCAAAATGTTGGGATGGTACATGAAATACTGGAGCTTGTGCCCATCACACTGAGCCACTGTATGGTAGACTTAAAGCTGAAAGGGAGCATGAATTTTCAAATAAAAAACCCTGTAGCAAAATAGAAGAGGTAGCTGTGGCTCTCGTTTTGGCAGCTCACCCTCTGCAGCCCCCTGCAATCATACCAACATAGTAGTGTCCATGACCATGACAAGTGCTGGGGCTGTGAGCCCTGTGCAGTGTAGAGGAGTATTAGAACTCTTCCTGAACTGCCACACATCCACCTTTCCTTCAGCCAGATGGGAAGGGTGTGTGGCCTGCATCTTGGTTAAATTATCTTGCCCTTTATAGCAGCATATAGTGGAATTGCATTACATCCAATGGACTTATTTAAGATTTACAGTAAACAAGAGTGAAATCTGGCCATTTGTCTGAAGGTCAAAGTAAGGGCAGGCACTATAGCTCTGTGCTAATCAAAACCCCATGCTATTTAAATTACTAGATGAAGAGTATACATACATATTTATACTGAATGTGACTTATGATCTTACAAACAGAATAAAAAACAGAGAGGGAAGAGACAGATGGTGCACAAAACATCAGAAGCAAATAAACAAGACATACGGAATAAAGTTACTGCAAAATCAAGAACTGTCAAACAAGTGCCAACCATAGCAGACACACTCAGGCAGGCACAGGCTCCACAGGCACCTCACGGTGCCACGGGGAGCATTACTGAGACATGGGCTTTGTCAAGATGTCACTGTGTGACGGTGACTCCAGCAGCACCTGCTAGACCATAGGCATCCTCTCCAGCTGCTGCTCTCTGCCACTTGCCATCATCTGACCTGTTGGTCTGCCCTAAGTCTGGCCACAAGTTTTGCAGGGCCATGGGTGAAATCTGCTGTGTGGGAATAATTTCCCCTCCTTTTTTCAGTCAGCGCACACCCTGTGATCACTCCTTGCTTCTCCTTTCTCAGTCCCATCTTTTTTCCTCTGGTCTATTTATACCCTCTCATCATTTTAAATGCCATTCAGCTTTCACCTTTGTTATTCCAGTTCCACCTGTTATTCCAATCTTGCCATCATCATCATCCTCACCTCTTTTTCCAAGATGTGAATTTTTGCATTTTCCTCAATGAAAATTAGAAGGAATTTGTTAAAGGAAAGAATTAGACATATTTCCCACCTTGTGGCATCTACAATGGCCAAAGAAGAGCATCCCTATCTGAGATCAGTGAAATCCCACTTATACCACTTAGACTCAGTCTAGGATGGGTGCACTCCACCACAGGACTATGGGCTAGAAACAGGGCATCCAGATATTTCAGCATGGATAAGTCATCATGCTTGTAAGAAAGGACAAGTGGAAGGGAATGTAATAGTATAAAGGTACCTTGAAGAAAGTCTTAAATTAACAATCTCTCTAAAGGCTTCTTATTTTACAGCTTGCTTTATTCTTCTACACAAGATTCACCCATTTTCATCTTCTGGGAAAATGGTGGGCATCATAAGAATAGCATGTTCAGTTTCTGCTCAGTACTTCTTTTTCCCCTTTACTGAAGAACAGCTTTTTTTTCCTGACATTCTGGATAAATGACCTGCCAATAGTCAACTTGTAGTTAAGTCTATACCCTTGGGCTACAGACATTTCAAGAAGTCTGTTATGTTTAGTATAGCCATCTGTCTGGTGTTTCTCAGAGCTATCATTTTTTTTCCCTGCCTAAGTGGGTCACTTGTATCATCATCATCATCATCACCATCACTTGCCGTGCTTGTTTGATCTAGTCTGTCCATGCACATTGTTTCTTAGCAATGAATCTTTTCTGCACTTCAGCAACAGATTATAATAATCTACATATCTGTACATATATTGATAAATGGTGCAACATCTGAAGAGGCATTGCTTATTTCAGCATCTCAGACACAAATACTATGCCCAATAGTGGTCCCTGTCCTTGTTGAAAACTATTTATGTAAGACTGGTAATAGAATTGTAAGTCATTACAAAGGAACAAATTCAGTGTAATTTTCAGTTTCTTGCTTTTTTTTCCTCTTTTGATGCCATTTTCTGAGTTGCTGCCACAGATTCTTTTCTCAAAATTTGAGAAGGCTCTGTTAAGCCCCATTATAGCAGAAAAATCATTAGTAACACAAATCTTCGTCATACATTTATTGGTTGCAGCTTTTTCATTATCAGTTGAGGTCAACAGACTGAATAAGTGTATCATATTATCCACTTACAAAGCTTTTTTATATTTCAAGCTCTTATATCTAATTTATCTTCAAACTCTCCTATGAAACAGGCACAGTAATTAAGCATGATTATGCTCATTTTCCTAATTATGTAACAAGAAGCATCAATATTAAATACCTTCCATAAGGTAACATGGTGAATCAAAAGCAGGAATTCTTACCCTTCCCCAAAGCTTGACTATAAATTTATGGATATCTGGGAACTTACCAACAAGTTCATGGCTTTTCTTTAAGAAGGACATATTTAGTCACCAGGACTAAAAGAGTTAATATCACCACTAGCACCCCATTAATGTGCCAAAAATTGCTAGTCATGTGACACAGAACCCCTATGGGACTGTCCCACTCTTTCCTGCATCCAAACTGCCTGTCCTATACATTCCTAATGCACTAAAAAATTTCCTTCTGTATAAGCAAAATGCAAAAGATGGAGAAGTTGAAACATATGCATAAATCACTATGCAAAATACATTATTTAATTTCTACTAATTTTCACATTAGTTTTTTGGGTTTTTTTGCTTTTTTTAGCATATATATAAAAGTAAATACTAAAAGGTTCAAAGAGATAGAGGAATCCACTGCAGAAGCACAGTTTAAGCATCAGACTTCCTGCACTGAACATTGGGTCAAAGATACCATTAGCATAATTGCAGAACAGCCAGTGGAGCTTTCATAAATGTGAATAACAGTGTAAAGGGCAGGTATATTATTTATGAATTAATTTCCCCTGGCCCTGAATAAAAAGATAACAATCACAAAGGGCTCATTTTTCCTCTTTTTCATTCAGTCATATCAGTTAAAATATCAGTTTACAAAGCACAAGTTTCAGTTGGATCCAACAGAAAACAGCAAACACTGCTTGATCTCTTGCACTCCCTGGTTTTGATTATCCTATTAGTAGATCTTAAAACCAACCTGTGTTTCCAGACTCATGCTTTATACGGAAACTCTTCTAGTTTTCATATTGCTGAATTCTGGGAGGTTGTGACCTGACTCACACATCTCACATCAGTCACATGTATCACAAAGATGAACATACCAAACTGTCTTTTACAAGAATAGGAAAAAGAGCATATCTAACATCTCAGTGAAGACCAGACATGAAAAAGCATTTTTCATAGAAGAAATGGCCATCCTCTTTTCTACAGTTCTATGTTTTGTTTTTAAGCAAAGTTATGAGTTAGTCATTTGTTAAAGGTATGAACAATGGGGAAAAAAGTTTTGAGACATTTGGATCCAAATTCCTTACATCAGATATTTTGAACGATTCCAAAGAGAGATGAGTAGCTGAGCTACAAAGCTGAGTTGAAGAGACAAATGTAAAGTAGGATTCTCATTTAATAGCATATCCTAAACAAACAATTCCAGTTATGTCACTGTATGATATAATAAATGATAAAAAAAATCCAGATTAATAGATTTATTAGTCTCAGTTCACTACGAAGACATCAACTTCCTGTATTGTCACACCAGTGAGAGGCCAAAGAAGCTGAGGATACACACTGTTAAAAACCAAAATCTAGTTTAAGCTCTGTTCCTGAAACTCACCATTCTGTACACTGTCAGTATAAAGATGAGAGATTTAACTTGCACATACACATAATAGGAACAGATTTGCTTTTCTTGGGGGTGGCAGAGGGGAAGCAGAGAGAAGAGGGGGGGAAGGAGAAAGGTGTTTCTAACAGCAGAATGGGCATCAGCTGATGGTGGGAGACCCTCCCTGGGCTTCACCTCCTCTTCTGGCAGAGGAGGCTTGGTCACTTGGGGGGGGTAGTGGTGGGTCTGCTGCCACACAGCTCTTGCTACTGGGTACCTGTGTCTCAGTATGCAAAGAAAGAAAGAGTTTACTTTTGCTGCCCATTACCTGTCTTTAATGAACTGTGGAAAAGAAGACAAGAGTTTAGTGCTAAGGCATTCAGAGGAATCAACTCCAGTTGTTTTGATACTATTATGTTGTAGAAGACCTTGTCAGTGGTCTTTTTTCTTAAGGTCTAAAACAAAGACATCCCAATTTCTCTGTTGAGATTCTATTCCTGATTTTCAGCATGAGTCTTTGACACTGAAATTTTATCCATATTATGTGAAAAATGTTTGTTCACAGATAAGACAGACTAAGCAAGTAGCTCCTGGCCTTGGTATTCAATCCTTTTCTATACCTACCTGAACTCTGTCAGAGGTAATTTTTATCCTTACTTCAGAGGTACCTCTGAAGAAAACACATTGTTAGCATCTGAATGTATAATTACAGAGGGAGGCATTGAATTTCAAAAACTTCTCCTGAGGTGAATATGCTTTCACACTGCCCTATAGTGATGACCTCCATTTGCATAGTGGTTTGGTTTTTTAATTTATTTCAGAGTTAGAATGAAATTAAAATACTTGTTAGGATATTTGTATTGGGTTTGTGTTGCAAGGTTTTGGTAGCAGGGGGACTACAGAGGTGGTCTTTGTAAGAAGCTGCTAGAAGCTTCCCCCACGTCGAGTAGAGCCAGTGCCAGTCAGCTTCAAGACAGACCCACTGCTGGCCAAGGCCGAGCCCATCAGTGATGGTGGTAGTGTCTCTGTGATAGCATATTTAAGAAAGGGAAACAGTTGTTGTGCAGCAACAATTGTAGCCAAAGAGAGGAGAGAGAATATGTGAGAGCAACAACTCTGCAGACATCAAGGTCAGTGAAGCAGGAGAGGGAGGGGGTGCTCCAGGTGCTGGAGCAGAGATTCCCCTGCAGCTTGTGGTGAAGACCATGGTGAGGCAGGCTGTTCCCCTAAAGCCCATGGAGGTTAACAGTGGAGCAGATGTCTGCCTGCAGCCCATGGAGGACCACATGCTGGAGCAAATGGATGTCCAAAGCAGGATGTGACTCCATGGGAGACCCACGCTGGAGCAGGGTCCTAGCAGGACTTATAACCCCATATATGATCCATACTGGAGCAGTCTGTTTCTGAAGGACTACACCTCATGGAAGGGACTCATGCTGAAGCAGTTTGTGAAGAACTGCAGCCTGTGGGAAGAACTCCTGTTGGAGAAATTCCTGGATGACTGTCTCCCATGGGAGGGACCCCATGCTGGAGCAGGGGAAGAGTGTGAGGAGTCCTCCCTCTGAGGAAGAAGTGGCAGAGGCCTGTGATAAGCTGACCACAACCTCCATTTCCCATGTCCCTGTGACATTGAGGATGAGAAGTTAGAGAAAATCAGGAGTAAAGCTAAGTCAAGAAAAAAGGGAGGGGTGAGGAGAAGGTGGTTTTAAGATCTAGTTTTTAATCATTATCCTACTCTGATTTTGATGAGTAATAAATTAAACTAATTTCCCCAAGTTGAGTCTGTTTTGCCTGTGATGGCAATTGCTGAGTTATCTCTCCCTGTCCTTATCCTGACCCATACGCCTTTCACTGTATTTTCTCTCCCCTGTCTAGCTGAGGAGGTAGAGTGAAAGAGCAGTTTTAGTGGACACCTGGTGTTTAGCCAAGGTTAACCCACTACAACACTATATATAAAGCCAATGGATGAGATAGACAACGGATGGGGCAGAGTTTCTGCTGATGATACTACTTTTCTTCCATTCACACAAATATACAGTGAGGAATTGTTCACTCATTAAGAAAATCAAGTGTTACAAAAATAAGAATGAGTTTTATTTAAATAATCTTAGCAATGACAACTCTGTCTATTTAAATATGTCTTCTAAACTTCTCTCTTCTCAAAAAGCTTACTTGTAATTCAGGCACAGCCATTTTGCTCAGACTCACTGTCAGGAAGTAGCAGTAACAAGAAAACTTAGGGATGATTCTAATTAAGTTACCAATAATCCTAACAATTAGTGATATATGATAACTGACTTTTTTTTTCTCATAAAACTATGAAACATACAGTTTTATGGATAGAGCAACCACAGGTTAAGCATGGTTAATGTTGGTTAATAAAATCTGAAAATAATTAGAAAAAATATTCCCTGTGCCAGATTTCTTTTGGCATGAACATGCAGGAAAATTATGCTGTGTAGTTAGTGCCAAGCTGGATAGCTTTGTACGCTAATTCCAAAATGAGGCATGGAGTTTATGACAACCATCTGCTGAGATCTCCTTTCCATCCTCCCCAGGTGAAACTAAAATATTGATCAAAACAGTTTCTTTGTGAAACTGGAAAATGTAATAGTAGAGTTGTTAGCTACACTTGCATATTACAATGTCTGCCTTCTCTTTATAGATTGTTGATGATAAAAAAACAGTTTTCTACATTTAAGATAAAGTTTGCTTTTTTCTTATTGAGCATCCCTGAGTACTGAAAGTCACAGACACCAAAATTAAGAGTAAGGCAGAGTTAGCTCTAATGTTTAACTACAATCTTGGACTTTTTCCTGCTCAGATTTATCTGATCTTGAAGGCAACAAAAACTTCTTATGTTCCCATATGTTTTTTCCAAAGTTCACCAGAGCATAGATTTTTCTTCTGGCAACCACTCACAATCAATGCAGGCTTAAAAGGTATGAAGGTCTTCAGCTTGATTTCTGAACACCAGTCTACCCTCATTGCAGTGCCTTGAGAGGCTCAGTCTAGTATATATCAGCACATGCTCAGTACACACAGCAACAGGTGTCTCACAAAATGTACCTGTGGGTGTTGCTCTCTTTAAACTGCAAAAAGCATCCACAGGAAACACTGCAGCTGAAGTAACAGCTTCCCTGTTGGAGCTTCTGCTCTGGGAGTCTGAGATCAGCTTTGCTTGACGGAGCTCAGAACCACATTCTGTCATTTCCCAGAAGTGTATGCAAATCATCAACCCATACACTCGGAGATGAGCAGAGAAGTGTACAGGAGAGAAGACACATTCTACTCTTTCTGTTGCACTAATACAACCTGCAGGCAAGAATTTAATATCCCCTAAGCTGAGGACTGCTCTCTGGATATGTGTCTTATCCTCAGTATATAAGTAGCAACATTAGCTAAAAGTTAATTCTTATCCTTGTCAATTAGAATTTACTAAAATTCCTTTGACAAGAGGATTGCTGTACTCCAGAGATGCTTCCAAGTTATTCTATGTATTTATATTCAACAATGAGCCCAGAGTGGAAGGAGCATCCTATTAACATTTCAACTTCATGATCCTGTTAGAACTTCCTTTCCTCTTTGTCCAGGGAATATTTCCAGTTTCCCTAAGCTTGAAATATAGCAAGCAGAACAATGAAATACCTATCTGTATTTGTGCACTAACATACAACACCCATGGATTCTCTGCAAGCAATCGGCGGGGAAGGTCTCCAAACAAGGCAAGTTTACAAAATACAAGCATGAATTAATATTCGTCATACTAAATTGAAAAAAGAGAAGTTATACTTCTTTTCATTTTCTCTGAATAGTTTAATAACTATAAATATGTTCAGTGATTTAAAATTTATCTGAGAATTGCAAAAAAATAAAGAGCGGAGAACAGTTACTCACTGACACAAAGAACTGCATACCCCTACAGCTCATTCTTACAATTAACTTGATTCAGTACTCCCCAAGGGATTTCACAGCTGCTAATAATATTTTGACATCTTGTATAAAAATTTATGGGGTGACTTCCATATGTTCTTGGTAGTCTTAAATGGTAGACATAAGAATTTTACAGGAGTCTACAATTGCTAAAAAGAGTATTAATATATATTCAAATCAAGTACACAGTAAATATTGAAGGGGATAAGACTGAGGTTTACAAAATCAGGAAATAATTTGACCCTGGATAAACTGATAAAGGAACTGTAATATACCACATCTCTCTTCTCCCCCTAACTCTGCTCCCACCCCCAAGTAGCAGAGGGCAGTCTATTGAGCTAGCAGGAGCAAGGTTTAAACAGGTAAAAGAAAATATTTTATACAACAGGTAGGGAATTTCTAAAACTTGTTTTCACAGGAACATTCAGAGGCACATGGTATCAGCAGATTAAAAATGGGACAAGACCATAGTAAATTGCTACCATTTGGAATTAATAACTCTGCTGAAATCCAGACTGGCTTCTTTTTTTCAGGATACTGATGAAAATTCAAAACAGTACTGCTTATAACTGAACATAGGAATATTTTTTTATCTTGAATTTCTTTTGTTACTTTAATGCAACAACATTTTTCACAAGCTACAGTCAAAACCAATAAAACAAATCTAATATCTCTAGTTTTGTGTTTTCCGTATCCTATATTTAATGGTCCTTTTACAAGGCATACAGATTGTTTTCACAAGAACAAGTCAGCGTTGGCAAGGGGATACAGATTACCTGCTTTACCCTCTTCCATCTCTACATCCCACAAAGCTGTAATTAGCATGTTAGTTTTCTCGCTGAGTGTTTTCATATTGATAGTATTACTCAAACGAAAAAATTCAAAGTAATTCAAATCAGGAAAAATCCCAGCTTTCTAGGAGGCTTTCTTTCCACAGCGTTGGTACTCCTCTGTCATGCCTTCAGAAGTTTCCATTTCAACCATTATGCTTTAACCTTCAAAGGCTTTTATCCTATTTCCCTTGAGTTTCTGTAATTAGCACAGGACTTGGCAGATTGGGAGAGGCAGGACTTCTGAACACTGATATGCTCTAACAGCCAATGTAGCAGTGAGAAGAAAGAATTTAAAAATACTTTTCTACACTCTTCTCGTATGAACAATAATTAAATTTGCAATGGCCCTGAACACAAAAAACGTAATAAAATAAGTGAAAGTGTTGGGTTTTTTTTCTTTTCAGTGATAAATTATGTGCATACAACCAAAAGAAACATTTCCATTTTAAACTGGCTTGCATAGTTCACTTGCAGAGACTATGTCCATATGGATATGGGTACCTGGCTAATCTTAGGCAGGTTAATTCCTGAAATTCTGGCTTTGGTAATTTTTATCTTTTGGTATAACAATTATTGTTATTGATATAACTACACAGCACATCCAGTCAACAGAAAATTAAGTAAATCCTATTTTGCTTCATCGATCTTCAAAAAAATAAATGTGAGTTGAACTTTGTTCCCTCCCTTCTGAGGACAATCCATGTACAATTCATAATCCTTGATCAAAATTACCAGTTTGGATTTGTATGTTATCTAGAGTTTGAGGAACTTAAAAAATTAAGCAAATCTTGAAAGCTGAGAAACCTCAAGAAGAAACACAAATGAAAATATTTCATTTCAGCTTGGAGAGAGTGATGGAAGTGCATTTCAGTTGTTTTCAAATTATGTGACAGTGCTGAAGGAGTACTCTAGAGAATTTTTTTTTTTTTTTAATATTGCCTTACTTAATATATCCCAAGTGGGTTTGGCAGAACAGTCACAGCACAAAAGACAGAAAATGAAAATTTCATTGTGACAGAGAAATTTTTCACTTGGGAAATGTTTTCAAGTGTTTTCATTCCCAGCTGGCTGGAGAGAATTATAAGTTATCAGAAACCTCTTATGATACTATCTATTGTTAATGTTTTTAATATCTCCCACAGTAAAAACTGTAAAAGCAATCAAGCCACTGACATTTTCTTTCCTCTTTCACTACCGCTTTTATCTGATTAAAACATAAATAGAGATACCTAAGCCTCCTAGAAAAGACAAAAAAGGCTTTTCTCTTTTTTGTGAGTCTGCATACTTCCTGATTGTTTTGGTTATCATTTTACACAATAATTTCCTTTTTCTGTATGCTACACATTTCATACTTTAGGATTGATAGATTGGCTTTTTCTGGATTAGTGCAGGGCTTAATTCTTGTATACGGGGTTCCTTATGTTGACTTGACTCAGCTTGGTCATGGTCAGATGGCCATAAAAGAGGATGCTAAAAAATGTTCATTCAAAAAGTGCAACAATTACAGTTGCTGAAAGTAGCAGAGCTCCCTCAGGCATCCAGGAATGCTCCTTTCCACCAGCTGGGGTCTCCTGGTATCCATCACACCCATCTGAGAATGAAAGTGGTTGTGGGTTTATGTGCTAGGTCCTGAGACTGTTTTGGAAATCTGTTTTTTGTGAATGACGTACGGGGTTATAAACAGTCAGTACGAAAACCTCTGTATCACTGAAAAGCTTTGTCTATGCATATTTATCAGGTGCTGGCAGATTTAGGTCATACCTCTGCCAAAACAGGGACAGTGATAAATCCCCCTCAGCCTATGATCACCTGTTCAAAATGAAAGACCAAGTTTTCATGATTTTAAGCCCATGTTGAACAAGTCAGTGAGGGTAAATGCAGTCATACAAGGCTTCTTGGGGCTTTTTGACAAGGAAGTGAGGCAAGTTCAGGCAAATCAATTAAGATGTCAAAAGCACAGGAAATGTCTAGGTGCAGAATTGTATTCAGCTCTTCTATTCCTGAATAGGAAGAAATCCATAGAAGAAATTCACTCAATACTTGTAATTGATTCACCTCTATCTCCTTCCCCAAATGTTCCAGTTTAACCAAGATTTGAGATTCTTGGATGAAAATCATTAAAACATTATAATTAGTAAACTTGGCTACATAACATTACAAAAAAAAAAATCACTATACTCAATCTAATCAAATAAATGAAATATCTTAGACTCTTAATTTCTTCAAGTGCTCCTCCACCTCCTAACAACTTCTGTCTTCTTTGTTTCATATATAGGATGTGAAGTATCAGGGTCACGTATTACTGGGAGGCAACTCAGCTTCATGTTTATTCACAGGTCACACACCCAGATTGTATCTGATAAGCCCTCTGTCAACAAACTAATTCATACCTTGGAGCAAACAGCATAATGACTAAGCACTAACATAACCTGAATGTGCTTTGTGTGGCAGAGACCACACTTTTTGGGATACATTCTGTGCCCAATTTTGTGTTCAAATATATTGAAAAATCTGGCCGCCTATCTCACTCAGCTCATGTGAATCTATAAAGATCTTTGGAGATCACGAAGCAATGGCAGTTTTCACCAGCTGAAGTACTAACCTCATGGCTGCATCACACCCGAATGAAATCTTCAGCCAAAAACAGGACATACAAGCATTTCTGTTGCCTTCCTTTATAAATAACACTTTCTTGGCAAGTCCTGCTGAAAATACTTATGAGGGTGGCCCAACTGACTTTTAAATCTGTAGCTACTAGAACAACCACCCAAACTGGGACATTCATTTTCTGAGAACATTACCTGTTAACCAAAATTTTGGAAAATGATTTAAGCAACAACATGAAAACATTCCTTTATTAATGCAGGCTGTACCAGTACACTTTCACTTAATCAGGATGCAGATAATTAGAAAATCTGGTTAATTGGGACTTTTCCTAGGGAGCTGAATTAAACCAAATGAGTTTTGACTGGCAAGGGACAATAGCTAATTGGGATGATAATTCCACTTAATTGGTATGACTGCAGGCAGTTAAGTGGTCTGTGAGGCTCAGAGGCTAATACAGCCTTTCTTTCCTCAACAGACCTGTGCCCATCCAAAATCAGTAAAACAAAATGGCCCCCATGCACACATTAAGCATTGCTCGAAAGTTCACTCTCTTCAAGAGGTCATCATTGTAAGACTTTTAAGGAACTTGATTGGGCTAATTTTTTCCAAATATGTTTCACCTCAGAGTAAGGAAATAAATGACCAAGATTTTTCACCAGTGGTAGAATATTTTACTGTCAAAGTTTTTCTTAGTACTTCTAGTACAAAAATGCATTGGCCATTCACAGTCATCTCGCCTTGAGAGAATAAAAAGTCAGCATCATTCCCTTGGGTATGGCTGGGGTTCCTTTGCTCCCCATGGAGCTCTGCTGAACTGAATCTAGCCTTGCTGACTTCCACCTGAAACTTCGCCGTAGAAGTCCCAAGAGATCACTCCCACATCATTGGCCCCAGAGTCTCCTGTTTGCCACCATTCCCCAACACATTGTCTGCATTGCTTTGAATCCCTCTCAGGTCATTGCCCATGTCCTACCCAGCTTGCTTCTGTATGGCAAGTATGACTCAAGTGCCATGACTATTTGGCCCATAAGACAGCATGATGGATTTACTACCCCTACATGATGTTAACTGGGAAAGCTAAAATCCACGAACTGGAATGTTTATCTCAAAAAGTTAGTTTTGCTTTTCCTTAAGATACTATTTTGAGGCTAATCCTGACCAAGAAATCAGTTTTCACATAGCTTGTAGACATCCCTACAGCCTGTGCTCCTCCAATTTCTTTTAAATTTTTCTATTTCCAATTTTCTGAAACACAGATGCCACAGCTGCATTAGCTGAATTTCTTAAAGGAAATAGGTGAAAAATACATTTCTTACTTTTTTTTCCCCCCATACTATATCACAGAATTACAGAATGGTAGGGGCTGGAAGGGACCTCTGGAGATCATCTAGTCCAACCCCCATGCCAAAGCAGGTTCACCTAGAGCAGGTTGCACAGAAACACATCCAGGTGAATTTTGAAAGTCTCCAGAGAAAGAGACTCCACAACATTTCTGGGCAGCCTGTTCCAGTGCTCTGTTACTCTCACAGGAAAGAAGTTTCTCCTTATCATAGAATGGTTTAGGTTGGAAGAGACCTTTCAAGACCATCTAGTTCCAACTTCCTGCCATGGCAGGGACACCTCCCACTAGACCAGACCACCCAGGACCTCATCCAACCTGGTCTTGAACACCTCCAGGGATGGAGCATCCACAACCTCCCTGGGCAGCCTGTTCCAGTGTCTCACCACCCTCTGAGTAAAGAAGNGCTGGACTCTCTCCAGTAGTTCCCTGTCTTTCTTGAACTGGGGAGCGCAGAACTGGACAGAGTTCCCACAGATGTGGCCTCACTAGGGTGGAGTGGAGGGGGAGGAGAACCTCCCTTGACCTTCTGGTCACACTCTTCTTAATGAACCCCAAGATACCACTGGCCTTGGTATTTAGATTGGCCAAGATTTAATGGTAAGTTAGGCAAGCTTTTGCATAAACTCCATCTTTTCGTGGAGCATCTGAACTAACAACAGAAACTCAAGAGAGAAAAATGGTAAAGCAATCACCTGAAAATTTGAAAATTAATACACTGCAGTGTGTATTTATTACACTAAAGAAAATAAGGAAATTATTTAAGAGTAAACATTAAATATTTAATCAAACTTAGAACCTAGTTAAAAAAAAATTACCCTTATTTGATTCACTAATAACTTGCTGCTGATACACAATTTTAAAATATCAACAACAGTAAATATCCCCGTACATGAAGGGAAATACTATTTTTACAATATTCATGTAGTTGGGACATTTGTATAATTTGGATAATTCTGTACTGGCCAATCATCATCCAGAAGATGTTTCCTACATCCCTTTGGTAAGTGTGACCCTACAATTTAAGCTAGTGCATTAGGATGCCTCTGTCTGGCTCTGCCAGTTGAAGACTGAAGCCTTTTAAAAAAGGAACCACATAGACTATTACAGAGTTGGGGAGATGTGTATGTGTGGAGGGGTTTAAACTTCCTTTCCTATAAAGTATCCTATTTCTTTACAGGGATCTTTACAGGAAATAGGAGCCTGTTCCCAACCCCAGTCATATGAACTTCATGAAAATGAAATGTCATTATCAGTACCCTTAGAAATCTCCTGAGGATATAATCTCCAAATCATGCTTTTTAACTGGAAAAGAGACTGTTCAGTTGTTCACTAATTTATATTTATGGCCTTACAATGTATAAATTTAACTAGCAATTTTACAAAAGGAGAATATACCTAAGGAAATCCTATTAAAGTTATGAGACCAAAAGTGCTTTTTATTAACATCAACACTTTATGGCAATATCAGGCTCCATCTTTTCTAACTTAACCTTGAAGAAAATGCAATGCTTTCCCAATTTTAATTCAACTAGTAACTCTCCACTATAATATCTCAGCTCTAAAATATCTAAAGCCTTGCAGGTGATCTTGTCTCCATCTGCAGATCTGTTCTTTGTAATGTTGACTGCTTCGCTGAGCACAATGAGCGTTCTTCAAAGCATGAAAAAATTACTGTAATAGATCCCAGACTTTTGGACTGTTTATCTATGCTATGACATCTGTCCATGGACACAATGGAGTCACCTTTATCCCTTATTCATATACACAAACCTGGAAATCCTTTCCTGCTATACACAGACCATAGTAAAGATCCAACACAAAAGAAAGCAAGTCCTGTATTTCCCTGGCACATAATCCCAAGTCTCATTCTGTTAACACTGTTAGTGGAGGAATTTGTACTCAGTGAACTCTACACTAATCAACTGCAACAAAAACTTTGGAATGATCCTAGGTCAAAATACAGTTTAGTTATTCTCCTTCTTGTCCAGTTTCAACTATTTCTCACAAACTACACGTATCACCAGATAGCCTTATACTGCATTACACTGCTTGGAATTGCATAATTTTCTTACTATTTTCCCCAGACTTGAGAAAAGAAGTCAGAATTACTGTTCCAAAAATGCAGTGAGACCCTAGTTTGAGAAGCCTTTCAAATCCTCTCTTTTTCTGCAAAAAAGCAAAAGACCCCTATGGAAGCCCTCGGTAAGAATAAATATATATGAAAATACAACAGAGATGATGAGCAAATTCCTGAAAAGACCTTGCCATCAAACTGTCATTCCCAGTAGCAGAAGGAGTCGTAACTGAAGCAGCCCCAGGAGACTGATAAAGCAAGCCACACTTACGAGAGAGGTTAATCTCTTGTTCTCCAAAACCAAGTAAATGGCAACATAATTAAGGGCTGTTTCTGCTAGTAAGTACTCATTGTAATTTCCTTGATTATTTACCTAAGCATTCCTAATCATGCTAACTAAATTGCTGCAGACTCATTTCATACCAGGAGTCTCTAGCAACTATATCCTGCTATTTTCTCCTTACCTCTGGCAAGTATGAGCTCATCTTGCCCTGCCTTTCACCCATCCATTTCAGGTGAAGCTTATTTGGCATTCACTCTCCTTTGACATTGAAAGCATTTCTTTTCCACCTTTGTTTTAAACTTTTATGTCCATGATCTCCCCAGTTTGCAGGTGTCTAGAAGAGTCTCAAGCAATTCTGCAACGGTGAGTAATGTTAAGAGATTTTTATTTGCAGATGTCTTGATAAGACACAAGTAGAGGCCTGAAGGCTTCTCTTGCAAATACCCACCTTCCAACTAGGTGTGCATAAACCTTCTGAGCTACTTCTCCTTCCACTATATGGCATTTTGTGTTTAGAATTGCAAACACATAACTTAGTCAATAAATATTTAATTTCCAATAACCTTTGTCAAAAGTTCCTGCTCTTTGAGTTTGACTTAGATCAAGCAATTATTTGGGAATGTGCCCGAATATTGAACAACCTTTTGCAAATAAATACCCTGGACACTGACTACTTCCCCTTTACTTCTTTGTCCTCCTGCATGACAAAGCCTCCGAACACCCAGTATTTCTGTGACATCCCGGAGGCAAGCAGATTTCATTAGCATTAGAGTTTTGAGATTTCTTTCTACTTCTTTGGTTGCTAGAATTAAACAAATAAATCTTACCACATGACAGATGTTATTATAAAACCATCAGCTTGCATAGTAAGATCTTTTGTTTTGGATCATCAAAGTTGTAGGTCTCCAAATTATGGAAGTGCATCACTGTGAGAAGAAAGCCACAGGCTCTGATCCTCACTACAAGGATTGCATGTAGAGCCTCTATTTAAGCGTCATCAGAAAAAACACAGAAACAGCCCTGGAAACAGGGACTCTAAACTAGGACTTCTTCCTCTAGCAATGTGCCCTTTTGTCAGGTTACAGCATAAGCACCTTTGGGGTCATTTTACCTCTGCCCACTCAGACCCAGCATTCTGAGGTATAGTGTTGTCTCGTTTGAACAGAACAGAACGGCAACAGCTTAAAATTCAATATTCCCTGCAGGATGGTGGCTACAATTGGGCACTAAAACCTGATAGGTCTGAGAACCCCATATTCTGCCTTCTCACCTGCAAACTTTCCATCACTCCAGAAGAAATGGTCTAGTCTTTCTTAATGGCTAAATCTGCAAAAATTATTACATGTCATTTCCTCCCATCCTCATACAACTGCTCACATATCAGATACACCACTACTGTTTCCTGGGGTAAATTTTGGTCATGAACTTGGTGATTATTTTTTTATATTATTTTTCTGTCGTTACCCAGCTGAGATAATTTACAGCGATCATACTTAAGTACATAATTGTATGTACTTAATCTTATGTAGGTATGTCCAGATTATCAATAGAAGTATTCTGGAGTGAATAGCTGATGATGAGTTACCTCAGAAGAAGTAACGTATTTGTAATGGCTAAGTCTGCAGGCTCTCTTCATCTTCGTTCTGAAGCATAAAATAGTGGGAAGAGCCCAGATCAGCTTGTGTGACTTTGTGTTTGTGTTTTGTAGGAGCCAATGCGTTTGGGTTTGTAAAGCGCTGTATAAAATGTTTGCACACAAGGCTAAGACCATTCTTCAAGAAAAAGAAATATTTTCAGCAGAGCTTTTATGGTTTTCTACTCTTGGACAATCATTAGCAGTCTGTTACTCAAGTCTTCTAGTAACACTGTTTCAAATGTTAACTGTAAGAGGACCAAATGTTAATTTCTGGATGGTAAGCACATTCTGAGACAAACTGCTGAAAAAAACCCCATAGGTAGTAGCATTGTGGTGAATAAAATGCAGATTTATTTCCTAACTTCCAACAACTATAAATTATTTGTATACATGACTACCTTGGTGCCCCTGAAAGATCTGTTAATGACTAAACTCCCATCTTACTTCTGATGAATTTTACAGAATACTTTACTCTGCGACTTCACTACAAAATTTTCTTTGAAGTAAAACTGATCTGTTTGCATTTAATATTGATGCCTATTGAAAGAAATAAAAAAAATGCCATTTTTTCTCTGAGTCATCTGATATTTTCTATTGTGTGTTAGATCTTTCCTGCCAGTGTTCTTATTCCTGACTTTTCACCATCCCTGCTGTTCTAACCCTCCCCCAATACCCCTGACCTTGCTCAAGAAAATATGGCAACTACTCTGTGTGATTTTATGTTTGTTTTGGTTGTTTAATTTTTTTTTTAATTTGGAAATTTTATAGTTAGGGCCATTTATTTCTCCACTAACGTGAATGAAAAGGTGATGTTGTCAAGTTGGCCTTCTCACAACATCTTTGCAGGTATTGTGGCATTTTAAATAGTCTTTTTAATAAGAATGAGCAAAAATTCAAATGCAAAATTGGATCCTAGTTGGTCTGTCAATCTCAATGAAATTAAAGCTATTAATATTCAATCAAAATGTGAGTATGCTGTAATAATTTATCATAATTTTTCTTTGATAAAATATCCAAGGCTTAATATATTAATGACAATGTGTAATTTTTATGTTAAGTTTACCAGTTGTTGCATATACCCTCTTGTGAAATCCTTCCATCACACTTAAAATGAAAAATATAAAAATAAACAATATAAGTATTATTTTCTCATAGATTTTGGAGTTCATTTTTCACAACTAAAATAATTACAAATATTTGTTGTACAGTTCATTTAAAAGCTACTTTTCCTGAAAATTTAAACAAAATTTAAGGCATCTTAAATTAAAGGCACCAGATGGGAGACATGGGACAAATTACCAGCTTGGAGGACCTCAAAGAGAAGCTCACTGGTGGGATCTAGCAACTGGCACACAGTATAATGGTACCCAAAACAAAGTTCAGAAAAGATCCCTTTTTTTAAGCACCATATAGAAGGGAAGAGGAGATGGGAAGATGGTTCTTCAAGCAAAATGTTCACAAGAGAAGATTCAGGCCCACAGATAATAGTAGTTAGGGCTTTCTTAAAAAAAAGTATGGAGGTGTGAATATGTTACAGACTACTTCATCTGTGCAAGAAAACAAAATGTTTTTTTAAACTTCTGCTCTTACTACATAAGAAGAAAAACAATGTATAACGTGACTGACTTAATATTGGGTATACCTGCTAGATATCATAACATGCAACTGAAACAAAGCATAATGATGCTATAACAGGCCAGGATGTAATTGCTTAAAGAACAGTCTGAGTTCAATGTAGAGTATGTCAGCAGTGAAATTATCCTGACAGACAGTGTAGGCTCACCTTGAAAATTAGTTAATGCCTGGGTACACACTGATCTAGATATGTTTTCTGCAATTTTGTATCAGGAATACTAGGTACAGTCAACATTTTAAAAGGGTTACCATTTTGAAACTTGAGTTGTTGCATACCTGTGTGGGAATGTGAGTCTGCAGCCAGAAATGTTTTCAAAGCTGGGAGTTGTTGAAGAGCATCTTGAAGGCTGCCCACATCACCCAAATACCACAGATATTAAAAAGTCAAAAGTGGGCAATAAGCTACTTAGGTTAAATGCCTATTTCGGAGCAAAACTGATGTAAAAATGATAGTAAGAAGGATGTACAAGTATTTTTTTTAATGTAGGTGACTGATAATGGAAGCAAGAGATATCACTAAAATGAGTGATCAGTACAATCAAGAGCAATATAAAGGTATTTGGAAACATGATTACTCGTTCAATTCTCCTCCACTCTACTCCAAAAAGTAGGCCAAATAGAGTTATGTTTCTAGATGGAAGTTGTAAATACTGATACAGAAAACACTAAGGCATTTAACTTATGTTTCAGTTCTGTATTTGCAATGAAAACTGAGGTTTTATTTATTCCACCTGATGTGGACATAAGATTTTACCTCTCTAATAGAACAGGATGTGAGACTATTTCCACTGTATGCAATCATTTCCAGATCAAGAACCTCAGCTGAATGTTTTATCAATTAATATCTTGATTTGAAACTGAGATTGAAGTAACAGGGATTTTAATTTTATTCTTATTAAGTAATAGTGCAGAGTAATGTCCTCAGATATCACTTCCTAGCTCAACACTATTAAATATTCTTACTAACTCTTTCAACAATTATATGAAATCTCTTTTGGTACTGCTTTGTGAACTAGTGGGTGGTAAAAATATGAAGGTTAAACTACAAATCTGTGTGGTTCTTCTGTCTATAGGGTCAGGATTCAAGAGTTGACATGAGAAAGTAGTCAAATAGAAAACAAGCCTTATGAAATGAGGCTTAGCAACAATATACTGCTTACTGAAGATCTAGTTTGAGGAAACATTATTTCTTTGACACTCTCTCTCTGGAAACCCAAAGGGATAACCAATAGCTGGAAAGAGGAGGAAGTGCTTCTGATGTGGACAAGACAAAGAACTACTGACTGTGAGCTGAATTTAGGAGTAAAAAACCCCCAACTTTGAAAATAGACATAGTTTTCTACTAGTAAGGGTTACTAACGCTTGTCAGGAACATGATGAACTCCAGATAATCTGGAGCATTTGAAGTGCAAATTGGCGTCTTTCTGAAACTTATATTTAGTACAATTTTTAGGAGAATTCTACCACTTGTGTGGGCTGGGACTTGAAGGCAATAGTCGTACTTCCCAGTAATTTGTGAATTCTCCCTTTTTTTCCTCTTCACAAGTTCTGGGTACAGAGAACATCCTAGATTATTTCCATCATGATCAATACATGCCTAAGACGAGGTGTGTAAGTCACTTAGAAGGGTCAAGAAGCTTTTCTGACCCCAGTACAATACTGAGCACTCTTTCCTATCCTTATAACCATTTTCCCTAGAAATCTTTGTGAGCCACAAGAAATCTGCCACCCTTTGAGACAGGACACCAGCCAGTTTATGCCAGCACAGAGAACGTCTCAGGTGCATCACATAATGCTTTACTATGCAGAAGGAAAATTACCAGATTTAGTATCAAAAACAGATTCTTCTCCCTCCCTTCCTGAATCTCAGTCTCCGACCAGACTGGTTGGAAAGATTATTCTCTCCATAAATTAAAGTCCTCAGCTGCTCATTCAGGTAGTTTTCCCCACCTGCTGTCGGAGTCAAGCAGTAGCTGACACTCGTCCAGAGCAGTTGGATGACCCGAGAGTAGGATGCACAACTAAATCTTGATCTTGGTATAAAGGTAGCTGGATGAAATCTAACAGCCTAACATTATATAATAATAGACCACACTATATTATAGTAATATAGTTTTTAATAAGTATAGTGATATATATAAGTATATGGAACACAATACATTCAGTATAATAATATATAATAATATACACAA
>VYZX01013821.1:33941-83327 GCA_013401335.1 Brachypteracias leptosomus | reverse complement strand
TGAAGTACAAGGCAATATTTAATAGATATACATTATAAATAGCCTTTGACTATGGCCCCTGGATACAGTAATTTACATAAAATCAGGCTAGGGTAAGGCAGAAAGTGAAATACGTTCAGATTTTGTTTGTCTGCCATTTTAATAATAAGGATATGACTCCAATAGCTGTTTATTTTGAAATGTGTCACAGAAAGAATTACTTTTTTAAAGTGATATTGCAATACATGACTGTATTAAAAAACAAAATGTGCTTTTGTACTCCAGTAGAAAATATGATTTCTGACCATGCAAAACATTGAGCTCCAAGTGAAGACTGATTAACCAAATTAAAACAGAGAACTCTTTAAACATACTGCAACATATTTGCACTGTTTGGGTGACAGATGGAGACGGTAAAACCACATTCTCATGCAGGTATGCAACGGCGTGTCACGGACTCATAGCATTTTATGACATGAATCACCTGCTGTACCACACCGAAGATACGGTGGTGAAGCAGACTGTCAGGATTCCCATTGCACAGATAATTTTCAGAGCTTTATGTCACCTCTGTCTTTAACTGCACCTGCTTTCCATTTGGTATGCAAAGCCGTACCATGGATGTAGTTCATTTTACAGACTGAAGTAGATCTATTAAATGCTTTTCACAGAAAAAGTGTAGACCAGCCAATATTCAAGGCACAATCTGTCTTTCCAATGTGTTTATAGGCAGAAAAGAAATCTCAATTGAAATCAGAGTAAAATCTTTGTTTAATTTAGCGTTGGTTCCTTCCACTGATTTTTAAACCGATCAGTTTAAGGATAATGACTGTATAAGGATAATGATTAGAGCTGTTTATTGTGTAACTTAGCATCATGTAGCATATGCAATTGCCCTTTTTGACACTGAGATTTTCATAGCCCCTCTGAGATAATAGCTCTGTTTTCCTGAACCTGCTGTAACTACTATTATTTTACACCTCTTCATTGTTTTTCCCCATCTGTTTAACTTGGTGGCCCATGTGTGTTTGGCAACTAAGGAAATCAGATGTGAACAGATGAAAACAACTTAGAAATAGTGTCTTTAGAACAAAGCACTATTTAATCACTTCTTCAAAAGTAACAGTGTTGGAAAGTAAATAATGAAAACAATGAGCAGCTACTCATTGTCAGTTTACAAGTGACTCTTTTTTCTCTGTAAAGTTATCCATGACCTTTTGAATTCCTCAATGGTTGGAAAAAATCACCTTCTGCCTGTGTTTCCCTGCCAATTGTCTCACTGACGATTCTTGAACAGTATATGTCTATTCATTTAACCCTAACTGTTCAATATTTTGCATTTGAATTTTAACACAGTTTCTAAAACTGAAGAAACAATCAGAAGGAAAATTCTGAAAAATAAGGACTTTCCATTGTTTTTAGTTCCTTCTTGTACTGTTCTGCTCAGGCCAACTCTGTGCTAAGTATCCATTATAAACAGAAATACAAGTATGTACCTTAAGCAGAAATAGCCACAGATCTTGACCAGTTTGTCATGTTGTCTGCTTCCAAAAATGTCTAATTTCCTCCAATCTGGCCCTAAAAACTCTGATTTTCAACAGTGCTGTAACAGAGTTGTTACTCACTGGATGATAATCTCCCCAGGGAAGTGGTGGATTCCATAGCATTGCATACTTCTAAGATTCAGCCAGACAGGGTGCTGGGCCATCTTATCTAGGCTGTGCTATTCCCAAGAAAGGTTGGACCAGATGGTCCTTGAGGTCCCTTTCAACCTGGTATTCCATGATTCTATGATGTCACCAATGGTTTCCCTTGTAGTCAGTGGACTATGTGCAGCTTCAGAGAATAATCCTTCTTTTACTAAAATCCTTTTCTAGTTTTCTACTTTATCTGGAGACATGTCTCTCATCTTGAAGTTTCCAAAGCAAAGTGTTTAAACCTATCAGGGAGGCAGGATATAAGATGCATCCTAATTCTTACCACTTTTTGCATGTCAGCTTAAATGACCTGATGTCTGTGGATGCTCCTCAAGGCATCATTCTCACACAAGTCTCTTCATTGGCTTAATGGCTACAGATTTTGCTACAGGGTCTAAGTATTGCACCACCTGTACTCCTCTGTAGGTCTCATTCAAAGGAAACTGTTATGTTGACGGAGGAATATGCTGAAATAAAATAATCTAATATCAAGATGAAAATCTCCATCTTCAAAATTAGGTACACAAACCATGTTTGACAGACGAAGAAGTTTCACATACCAACTCCTTAAGAAAGTTGCTACCAACAAATCTATCTATGGTTTAGGTGATCCTGCTCTGGCGGGGGGATTGGACTAGATGATCTTTCAGGGTCCCTTCCAATCCCTAACATACTGTGATTATCAACAAACTTTCTCATTGAATATGAAATCAGATTTGTGAAAAAAATATTTTTATCAAGCTATAAAAATATTAAAGCAGTGGTAAGATTCCTTTCTCAATTTTTTATAAATTTCAATCTTTCCCAGCTATTCAGTGAAGGACTGGTGTCAGGCTGGTCACAGCACAATCATCACACGGTCATGCTGCTACCACAAGCTTTTCTTTCACTGGCCATGTTTGCATTCCAACGTTTGCCATTCCAGACCAATTAATTTTTGACTCACTGGTCAAATCCAGCTGTATCTGACAGATGTCCTGTAGTCCTAAAGGAGTCAATCCTTCCCAGATTCATAAAAGTGCTCATCCAGAAGGGTAAGTAAGATACTGTTTGTGCCCTTAATGAAGAGCAAATGCTCACATGTCAACCAAAAAAACCCACAAATTAATGAAGCTCTGATTGTCTGGAATACTTAAGAGTTTCAGACAGAGCACACACCCCCTACCTGACCCTCCAAAATCCCAACAAAAGACACAAGGTCATTAGAAATCAGAATCACAGAATTACAGAATGGTACGTGTTGGAAGAAAACTCTGGGGATCATCTAGTTCAAACCCCTGCTAAAGCAGGTTCACCCAGAGCAGGTTGCACAGAAACGCATCCAGGCAAGTTTTGAAAGTCTCCAGAGGAGGAGACTCCACAACATCTCTGGGCAGCCTGTTCCAGTGCTCTGTCACCCTCACAATAAAGAATTTTGTCCTGATGTTGAGACTGAACTTCCTGTGTTCCAGGTGGTTCCTATTGCCCCTTGTCCTATCACTGGGCACCACTGAAAAGAGACTGGCCCCATCCTCTTGACACCCACTCTTCATATATTTATAAACATTGATAAGATCCCCTCTCAGACTTCTCCAGCCTAAACAGATCCAGGTCTCTCAGTCTTTCTTCATAAGAGAGATGTTCCAGTCCCCTAGTCACCATTGTAGCCCTCCGCTGGACTCTCTCCAGTAGTTCCCTGTCTTTCTTGACCGGGGAGCGCAGAACTGGACACAGTTCTTCAGATGTGGCCTCACCAGGGCAGAGTGGAGGGGGAGAAGAACCTTCCTCAACTCTCCCTCAGCCTTCAACAGCTCTGCTGCTCACAGAAGTGCTCTCATACCAACACACTATGACCTCTTTTCCAGTTTCCTGACTTTTTTCTAAATATATTTTTTTAAAATATGGATTTTTTATTTTATAAATTTAATTGCTATTAATCTGTCTTTTGCATCATTATTGATTTTTATACAGTGATTGTTTACAAGTTCTTGCCATCCCTTCATCACTGAGGCTGAAAATCATATTAAAACTAAAGATATTGTTCTTCTGTAAAATGCTGTTTTTATGGTCAACCAACAATCTGTTCTTTTCAACATGGTATTTGAACTTATTTTTTCTGGTCTTGTAGAAGTCCATTCTGTGGATGAATCTACCTTTATCCTTCATACAGACAATTTCTGAACAGGTTTATGTCATATGGCATGGCACAGAGCAAATGAGACATCCAGTTTTCAAGATCTCCATGGATGAAAATCAAAACTCTATTTGGCCACATCAAAAATTGTGAAAACGTAAGAGAGAGCACCTTGTTCATTAATAATTCTCTCCTGGGTTATAGGAGAAAGAATATTATGAATAGCTGGGCTGTTTCTATAAATTCTATTGTCCGAGGGGAAGAATTTATTAAGTGATGAAAAAAATCTGGCTTACTCATCATATATATAAATTATATTAAAAAAAAATGAACAGTGAAGTGACAGTATTTCATTTAAAGTTACTCAGGGCATTAAAAACTAAAGGTTATCTCAAAGAATTCCTGAAAGATCTGTTTATACTCAACTATTAGAAATAAAACTGGCAAAAAAATTGAGTGTTGATAAATGCAAAATAATACACATGAAAATAATTAAACTTATGTATTGATAAACATTAAAATACTTAAAGTAAATAGCTCTGTTATCATTCAAGAAAGATGCTCTGGATTTTTTACAAATGCTATTCACAAAACATGAAATCAGTGCAAGTGGGAAGAATGGTAGACAGTACTAGGAAGAAACCTGGCACAACCATAAAATAAGAGAAGACTCATTTCATGATTCTGCTTCTTGGCTATCGAGATGAGGCCGCTGTATGACTTCCTGGCCATCCCATCCCAATTTAAAAACAGGAGTAAGATAAGGAAGACACAGAAAGACATGGAAAGGGTAGTAAGAGGTATGTCACATGGATAATCGGAGCTACCTCTGCTTCTGTATAAGAAAAGACGGGGGGCTTAGAAAAGAAACAAATCCAGAGCAGTAAGAGTGAGGACTGGGACTGGTTTAAGATTATCCATTGCTTTTAACCATGCATGAAGATGAGGGCACTCATAAAGTGTTAAGCAGGTGCTTTAAAAAAAAAAAGGGTAGGCTTCTGGGTTTTTGTTTTTACACACAGTGCATAATTGAACTGTCAAATTTATTTCCACCTGATGTTTTTCTGATGCCAAAAATTTAATAAGGTTCAAAAAAGCATTTGAAAACCTCAGGGAAGAGAAGAAAAATCTACCACAGGGTGTAAGGCAAGACAGTCTGCATACAGCCTTGTAAAGATTCAATTCTTGACTGCTGGAAGCTGAAAGAACACAACAGAGGAAAGATTACTCTGTATTTGTGTTTTCTCCTTTATGTTTTCCTAAGTGAGCATAACTGACCATCCTCAGAATTAGCTAAACAGACAATTGCTATATTAAGAAAATATAAATACAAAGTTTAAAAATGCCACTAAAACCTTCTCTCTGCCCCTTTTTTCTAAAAAAAAAAACAAAACCCAAACCCCAAATCTCAACACATTGCCGGGATATTATTTGCAGTCTGCTTTTCAGTTTGAAGTCAAGCAGGAAAATAATTTTTTTATTTGAGTCTACCTCAACAAATGAACTAAACCTCAAAAATCCCATTGTCATTTTGCTGAAATAAGTGAAACAAAGATAAAGTAACCTGGATAAGCCACAAATCAATTCCTTGAAAGAGCCAAAATAAATAACTCTTATCTCCTTGCTTTCTGTCTTATGTTTATAATGCCAATATTGTTCTTTTCTCTCCTCATACTGATGGCTGTAAAGACTAGCATATACTAGTGGAAAAACATAACAACATCTTGCATATCTTTTTGTTTTATCATTAAGAAGAATTCTTTGCATGAAAAACAACTACCTACTTTTATACAGAACCACATGGAATTTTGTTTTCAGACCATGAAGTTGCAGCCTTTTCACTGGGTCAAATACCCAACCTTTACTGAGGAGATCAATGGCCAAACTTGTGCTCACATACACAGCTTTTAAATTAAATGCCAGATGTGTAGGAAGGTCTGGTGGTCCTTCTGAGGTAAAGTAGTTTGTACAGTCTAATGTGCAATACCATAGCCAACTTCTTGCTACATATTACAGATCTGCTATTAAGAAAACAGGAGCAATATTCTACAATTCAAATTTCTCTGCGTGAATTTTATGACCTACACATAAATAATTGCTTCTGATCTGCCACTGGTGAAAAACTTATATCCTAGCAAGAGGAAGCAGCAAGACAAGCCTATGAAATTGCTGATGAATACAGACTCATCAAACAAGTTGTAAATATTTCTTTAAACTACAGCCATATCTCAATAGCATACTCAGATTAATAGTCAGTGTAAAATCCTTGATCAGATTAATGTCTCTGGATAATCTGAAAGGCAAAACAAAGGGCTGGCTCTGGCAATAAGGCTATGCCTTTTATATTGATTCCTTTGTGTGTCAGAGAGACATCACCAAGGGATTGCTTCTGCAGACTAAATATACCTCTGGCATATCTAAAAAGGTCTTAATTCACTCAGAGGGGGAGTATCAACCCTAAAGCACACATGAGATTGTGAATCAGCTATACCACCTTGAAGTAGCTGGGGAGCTCAACCTAGGCAAAAGAATCTCGTTGGTCTGGCATGCCAACAGGCAATCCACTCATCATCACAGAAATTTAAAGATATTTGAGGAATTATGTGCTTTTTCTGTTGCTATCCATTTTACAGCTTAATAGCAGAAAGAACCAGTAATCTGTATCAGTAAGTATATACAAGTAAGCAAAATTAAGTGTATTAGTAAGTACATAAAAATTCAGACAGTTAATAAATATTGGAGTTTAATTTTCAATTGCAAAGGCCATTCTCCACCCCCACAACTTCACTTTGAGGGACAGCTTTAGAGTTATTTTCATCAAACTTAATGAATGATATATGCTACACAAGTACTGCTACTCAATTAGCCAATACTGTGATTAAGAAAACATCCAGACTGTAAAAAGTCAACAATCAAAGTCCACAAGTTACAATTATTCTCCTGAGTGCACTTGTGTTTGAACATCTTTACAATTATTTGATTTGATAAGTAATGTTTAGAAAAAAAAAAGACATGAAGAGGTAAAGTATTATGTCATTTTAGGCCTTGACAGAATCTCTGAATATTTTTTCTTTGATTATCAAAACTTGTGTATGAAATTACCAGAGATGTTACACACTGGGAAAAACAGAACCGAGCACAACTGAAACAGCTGCTCAAATAATTTCCTTATCACAGTTTTTAATAATTATTGCAAGTATCTCTGCAGAATGTGAAAGTATAAATTATTTACTTTGACAGCTACAAAAGATGTCTCTTTTAGAGATGGAGCTGTGCTGTTGCTCACCATCATAGTTCGGAAAATACTTTGCCTCTTGAGGTTCTTTGAAAGAGGACAAAAAGAATGATATACCCCACCCCCCCAAAAATATGTCTTATTTAGAAACAAAAGTGGGATTACAAAAGTATGGAGTGTGAAGTGGTATGTAAATAGAGATTTTATACTATACTGTATCACAGAAGAAATTCAGATGGCTAACAAAAAATGTGCAAAATAAATGTCATATACCTACATATACTTGTTATAAACCAGTCAAAAAATGTGTTCTGACAAAAAATTGTTACTGTGCTGTATATGTTATAATATAGCCAGCAAAACATGGCATAACAGATCATTAGTAACTTTCGTTTGTAGTATATATGAGCTACTATATATACATTAAATGTATGTTTGAAGTGAAACAATTTCTTTTGAATCATTAGCTAGAGAAAGAACTTTAAGGTAATAAACTCTAATTTAAGATCATTTAACTGTTCCCACTGAAACAAACTGCTATCAGTTTGTTTTCAATTCCCCCCAATCTCATTTTTTTCATACATACTTCTGGTATGAAATGAGTAACTTTTTATTTCACTGAAAGGCTCTTTTTCCTCAGTAATCTTACATCTTTAGTTAGGAAGACTGAAGGGCTGATGGTGAAAGCTGGGTCTTAAAGCTTATTGTTCTTAAATGATTATTAAGAAAATTATCTTAATCAATTGCATGGAGCAAGGTGAGATAAAAGGATTGAAGTTAACTACTCAATAAGAGATGTAGTCATCTACAAGAAAGTCTGGAAGACATCGTAGCCTGAATTCACAACAACAACATAAAAAACGTGCATTCACCTGCTGCTTCATCACACTAATTCCTAATGAAGGAATCTGATCTGATCAATACCCCCAGAAAATACTGAGGTACAGAGGCAGATGACCATGGACTGGACTGCATTAAATGACCATGTGTTTAATCTCAGCCCTTGAGTGGTGCCAATATGCCTCAATTTTAAGCAAATTCAAGCAGCTAGGAAAATGTATGCAAATAAGTTGAACAGCGGCTCTTGAAGTGGTAATTGGTTCAATTCCTGATCATCTGACCACACAGTTGTAAACAATCTTTTTAAAGCAGTTGTGTCACCACAGCTGCAACCTGACCTCTACATAATAGCTCCCTATTACAGAGCACTTACACATAAAATGAATGATCAGTATCTGCTTCCCAAGGGATGCTAACCATGTCAAATAAAAATGCTCTGCTTAAAGGGATAAAAATGGTTATAAGAAAAAGATTTTGTATGTGTTAGGAAGAACAGAACTCCTAAAAGTGGTATACCACCTTACTATATGGAAATAATAGCTTGTGCAAAAAAAAATATTTGTACTTTTGGATGCAAATCAGAATGATACAGTCCTATCTGATAAGAATGATGCAGCATTTCATTGCTCATTAATGGTGAAGGAAGTTTCACAGCATTTAATAACTATGAACCTTTTAAAATGAGCAAAGCTTGAAAAGCTTTTAAGCTATTTCCCTTTCATATCAGCCATTTAAACACCTCCCCTCCTACGACTCTGCATCTACTCTGAGGCACTGAGACATAACTTCAGACTCAGGTTCCTCACCCAGACCCATGCTGCTGGCAGTCTGGGGTCAGAACTACTTGGCAGTCAAATACCTATGGATTTTATCAAATCTATGTTTGCCAGAGAGCTGAATCTGCAAAACACATGTGCTCCTCCTAAGCATCTCTACTGTCTGTACTTTCCACAGAGCTAATACTAGATAACTTGCACTATGTTAACATCAGTTTCAAAATTGATCTTTATCCTAAAACCTTGACTTGGGGGAGCACATTTTGGTTTTTGTTTTTATTAGGTTGCTAAAAAAACAACGTAGCAAGTAGCTGTGTTTCAAAACTTCGAGATATAAATCCTATTTACTTAATCATGGGTCTTTTGATCTGTCATATTTTGATTATATCAAATTTTCAAATTGAGAGTAAACATCAAAATAAAATAGGGAACAATCTCTAGCTAGTAACTTCATATAAGACATCCCTCCAAAAGCCAAAGTTTCGCATACAACTCACAAAAGATCTAGCAAAGTCAGTTCCAAAATGATTCTTGTCTACCAGTCTGCAATGCCCTGACGGCAGCTCCCACACAGACCTCAAGCCATTTGCCAAATGGCAGCAGCAGACAGCAAATGAAGCAGCTTGGCTTTAAAAGCATGTCAGTCGGAAAACTACTGAAGACTTCAGACATTGAGGGTTCAATCACTCACTGAAATGCCTATTGGAGGAATCCCAATGCACCACCTGGGGCCGAGCTGCCTGCAGCTGTGAAACGTGCTAACATGTGGAACAGCCAGTGCAAATAGCGGTGGCTTAGTTTCTACCTCTCACTTGGAGATGAAATCTTCCCTAGTAAAAATTTTGGTAATATTCTTGGGCACCGTCGAAGGTGAAAGTGAAATAACCACATTTAAATCAAATGTACCTGTTCATTAAAACTTTGTTTCAGTTAATAAATGTTCTTTTTTTTTTCCTCTGTCCTATTCTATGTTTTACTCTTTTTCTATTTTTATGTTTTCTAGGTATTTATTTTAAAATTCAGTCTCATTAAAACTTACAGATAAGGTATAAAAACATTCTTCCATCTTACTGACACCAACAGTTCAATTTCTGAGGGCAATATTTCATTTAAACTTCACAAAATTCATAAGCCATGTGAAAACTCATTTGAATAGTTTATTACACCCTTGATTTAGTATAAATAAAACTGTTAGATTCTACTGCTCTCATCCCTGTCATGCAATTCTAGTATTCACTGCTGCAATAAATTAGGTCTTATAAACAATGAAATATCATAAAACAAATTCAAGAGATGCTGTAAATAGGGAACAAAAAGGAAATTATCTAGTGTAAACCCCTTGACACATGTTGTAACCAGCCAGTTAATAATTGCTTTGTAAATTGTTGTAAATCTGAAGTGAAGCAGAGGGGATAAAATTAACAAGTCATAAAGTACAATTGTTACTTGTTTGGAGTGTTGGAGTGATTATTGTTGCTGCCATCAAAGTTCAAAATCTTGTAACAAAATCCCTGTTTTTATATTTCCTCCAGTATAGCTATTATATTTGTGCTTGAAAATACATATAATCCTTATCAATAAATAATGTGCCACACAAAATTTATGCACAGATGCTGAATATTTACAACAGAAACATGCCACAAATTTTACCACCACTCTCATCACACACTGCTCTTTCTCCTTTATTCACCCAAAATAGATTTTCTCAGGCTGGACAGAACAAGTAATGTATGTTAAAAATCCAGGGTGCACAGGAACAGGTACTATCATCATTGCATCATGTTATAATGCAGGAGGTCTCTTCCAAAATGAAAAGGACATAAAAAGGTAACTTCAAACAGAAACTTCTTGCAGAACAAATTAAAGTTTGGCAAAGTCACAAACAATTGGAAATAGGGTTATCCAAAGGAGAGGGACTGGCAATCTTTTAATTGGCCCTGTTACCAGTTTCAGCTATAACATCCCAGACTTTTCAGAAACATGTTACTTAACTATAAATTTTTTTTCAGTGTTAAGTCTTGGCAGATCTTCACCATTAACTTGCAGCCAAAACGTCATTCCACGTTACATTGCCAACATATGACAATGATCTAATTTGTCCCTTGTACCGTATTTTTAACACAGTCAGAAATCATGAAAAAAATGCTTGCTTGTCTTATGGTTATTTCCCAGAATAGTAAAATAAGATAGTATTTTATTACCAGTGTTCCCAAACTGGCAGCATAAAAAGAGGATGGGAAGGGACAATCAGAAAGATAGAGTCAACTTGTTTAAAATGTAGCTCATGTAGGAGCACTTATTTGGTGCCAATAAACTTTCTTACTCAAATGTAGTGGGTCTGGCTGAGTTGATTTTCCCCATACAGCCCTCATGGTGCAGCACTGGGAGCTAGAAGGGTGTTGACAACACACCCATGTTGTGACTGGCAGTGCTCACACAGCATCAAGGCCCTTTCCAACATTCCCCACAGTGGGATATGCAGGAGGAGAGAGGGCAAGACCTGGAAAGGGATACAACCCAGACAGCCAACCCGAGCTGACTAATAGGATATTCCATAACATATGACATCAGCTCAACTATAAAGGAAGGAGGATGGGGGGATTCGGGGGGAAGACGTTTGTCCTCCGAGCAACCACTCTGTGTTCTGGAGCCCTGCTTCCTGGGATAGGCCCGACACCACCTGTGTGTGGGAAGGAGAAAATAACAGCTCTGTGGCCTTGCTTTTTTATTTTTCTGCTTTTATTGTAACCCACGGGTTCTTTCCATCTTATTCTCTCCCTGCTTGCCCTGCTGATGGAGGTAGGGTGAGGGGAGTGACAGAAGTGCTTGGTGGGCACCTGGCATCCAGCCAAGGTAAACCCACCACTTTAAAACAAATATCCAGCTGTTTATTTTTAAAAACTTTAATTACTTATTTGGTATTCTTAAAAAAAATATTTAGTTGCTCTAAACAATTTGAACATTTTAAATACTGCACTTCAATATTGTACTTGTAATGTATTCTCCTTTTACCACACTAAGAAGCACCCATCAAATAAAACATTTTAAGTTCTGCCATGCAAATGCATGTATGCCTCACCTGAACATCTCTTATCTTGGCTTCAAATTACTCATGATAAAAAGACATTCATTGGATACTTTCATTATTATCGAAAGATATGAACAGTTATTGCATGCCATTTTTTAATTACAAACAAGCTCTCATTATATTTTTTTAGGAAATGCAAGTTCTGAACATTTTTAGAGTGCTAAACAGTCTCAGGATAAAGCTCAGAGAATAACTCATGCAATTCTAGTACTATAAAAAGCAACTTCTACTTAGTAGTTACTATGCATATGCTTAAATTCTAGGACAAAGTTTTAAGTTTGAAAAAATCAAGGATACTGTATAAAAGTGGAGAAAATAAATTTCAGAGATTCTGATGGAAAATCAATAGACAAAAAGGTATATATTTCAGAAAGAGAGACATTTAGTATAAGTTAAACTGAAATGGTTCCCAGTTTTAGAATATGTTTCTGTGCTCCCCTAACTGTTAAACTGTGGTCTGATTCATGATGAGCTGTCTGAACAGACACATCTGAGGAATGTTTCCTTCATGGTCTTTGCTCCACAAGAAATTAATTAACTTCATTAGCAAGATATTTAGCTAAATTATTACATTAAAAAAAAAATTTACATACTTAAATATTCTAAAATTTTGAAAGTGTATTCGCATACTAATGACTAATGTCTGCAACTAGCAAAAAAAGCAATCCTCTCTTTCCTCCAAAAACCAAGAAAGGAGAGCAAAAAACAATGACAAATGAAAATAATAAAACATCTAGAAAATATATCAGGAGATGAGCTGTGACAATTAATGGCTTGTTTGGCATCTCCCAGAGATGAAAGAATGAAAGATGAATGTTCAACAGAACTTTTTTTTCTCTTTGAGCTAAAGAAGGCACACATTCAGTGCAGCAAAACCACAACCAGACACAGAAGAATGCTATAAGCCACTTACAGGAACGAGGAATTTTTTTATTTCTTCCAAGGCATGACTCATACGAGAATAGGCCTCCCCAGGTGGAGCAAAGACTTCAATTAATACGTGAAGCTCATCACTCAAGTGCGCGTATTTGGCTTCTCCACTTTTCCGTAGTTCTTCCTCCTATGAAAAAAGGGTGGGGTTTTTTTTAGAACTGCAGATCTACTAGTTTTGCATTGATTTAGCATCTACACAGAACATGACAAAAGGATATAATATAAGCAGACTTGTAAACCCTTTGAGAAATAAAAGTCTAGTACAGCCACTTAAAGATTTAAAAATCAATTTTGAGTGTTTGAATGATAAAACCAGTGTAATTATCATCTACAACAGATTTTAATCAGCACAGTGAAAAAATGCTAAATACTCCAGAAGTGAGCACTGAAATATTAAATCCATAATGAAAATGCTGCATTAATCTGTTTGAATCTTGGCTGTTCACAAAAAAAATAAAATAAAGATCCATTTAACATTTTGGAGCATGTCAATAAATGCTATTGTTTATTAAAGTCTCAAAGTTACGTAATGAATATCTGTAGGCTGTATACTACTATTTCATTGCTAAATGAAAGCACATCCTAGTATATCTATTCGAGACATGAGGTCTGAGTTTCAGTTCCAGTTCTGATATATGGTACCTATGCAATCTAGTGTACACTGGTTAAGAAGGTGAGTCATCTCACCTAGATTTATCTTGACAATCCTTGGGTACCAGTTTTCCAGTTATAAAATAAGCCCAATAATCCTACTTTATGTTAGTGTTTTGAAACCTCAATCCACTTTCTTATACAAGGCTTTGACATAATGTAAGTTGTAAAACATGTTCATAGTTGTGCCTCTGCATAAAAAGCAGAGATATAAAATAGTGATCATGTTAATGACATTGGCTATGACAACATAATGAAAAATTTATGTCATTACTATACAAGATACACAAGTAATCTGAAGAAATGATGAGCTGAAAACTCAGTGTTCAAAAATATTTTCAGAAATGTAATTTTGAAGAAAATAGGTATGTATATCCACATTTTATAGATGGAAAACAAAATCACAGAAAAAGAAGTAAACTAATTTGCTGAGAATTGGCTAAGAAGTTATAGCTTCGTAGTATATACTACAATAATACTTTATGAATATTTTGATATTTAAGATAGAAAATCTGTAACAATAGATTAGAATCCTTATTTACTTATTTAATTCTATATTAATTTCACTTATTTTAGCCTTGCTTAATTTACACCATTGTTTGACACAAAAGATAATTGCATGATGTTATGCTTCACACAACATGCATACAGTTCTTTTTAGATACAGTAGAAGATCCAGCCCTAAGGACTTTCTGATTTTTCATAGAATACACAGTGGTTACATCCTTTAGCTCCAGAGCCCTAGATCTGACTCCATGATAAGTCAACGTTTTGCAAAGGATGATATAATCATAACTCAATAAATGTGACCCATAATTTTATTTTTTAAAGTTGGAAATTGACATAATTGTTTTCAACTAACGACTTAAGATAGGCAGCACAGCTGGCAGAATATTTTTATCTTTAGAGTTAAAGTATCTTTGGCATTTTAGCTTATCACTGAAATCTCACTGAAATGTCCATAAGAACCAGCACATAATATAACAGTCTATCATCAGATGCTACTGTACTTTTCAGTTTTCCAGAAAAAATAATTTGACTGCAGCTTCTACAATAATTTGACATGAAGTATTTCAACAGAACTAAGTTTTAAGAGTTATAAAGCAACATCCTAGTAATTGCTGAAAGGCTCTTTCATATTGCTTTTTTAAGATTCTTAAAATAACCTGCCAGTTAGCTCCCAAAGTAGTATTTCATGAAAAGCCTGTCAACAAACTTTGTAAAAAGCATAAATAGGATCTTTTTTTTCAAATGTTGAAAAAATAAAAACTACTGTTTGGCTTATTATTTTGATAAGGATTTAGCACAGACATCAGCAACACAATTTTAAAATGCAGACCTGTCACAGAAAGGTAGGTATATGCTCGTAAAATGGTAACAATGGTAATCATGTTTCTTTTATTTTTTTAACGAACTCTGGAATTCTTAAAACCCATCATTTTATAACATTTCCCTTAGATTCAGCACATACTTTCTGTTGCTACTCAGCAGTCATTTCTATAGCTGTTAGAAACAGCAGGCTAGGGCCTTCTGACGCTATCAGAAAGATATTTTCTACCAATATACTAATTATGTTTTTTCTAGTGAAATGCATGGGGTAAAAGACTGAATTTTCAGATAATACCTCTTCCCACAACAGGGCAAAATGTCAGAAAAATGGTTCTTTTATCAGAAGTGTGTGCATTGATAGAGAGAAACTCAAAGCATTTCGGGAAAAACATGGAAGAGTAAGAACTCATGGACCATGTGAGTGCTGTATCAAGCTTTGCTTCCCAAAGCCAGTGAATATAACTGAGTATTTTAGGACTGAATGTAGCCTTACATTTAATTTTATGTCAGGTATCAGGCATCTAACAGGCAAAACAACAGACATAACTCACACTGCCGAGGAGACACACGTAGATATGGAAAGTTACACCTACTGACAGGTAACAGAGCTTTCCAAGTGCAGTATGGATGAATGGGCTCTCCCAGGAGCACAATACCTTTGTAAGTCTTCATTAATAAGTAGTACAGCCCATCTGCACAGCAAAATGGGTGGTGCTGTGGACCTGACACCCCCACTATTTATATTTAGGATGACAACACTACCCCTTTTCTAGCACTTCAGTGGGTTTTGCTTCCTGCTGGTTGCAGCCTGGTTGTACAAACCGAGTTCCCATTAGAAATAAGAGAGCCTTTCAGAGCTCACCTTTGGTTTAGTTTTGTACAACAGGAGCCCAGTTCACACCCCGTGATCTCTGGTCACTGTAAGTAATGGCCTTGGAAACGATCAGGAGGCTCTCCTCTAAACTGAGATTCTGATTCAAACTAAAACGCTAATACAAAAACAGCCCGTGAAATACTGGTATGGACCGAGATGGATTATGAGATTTTCTAGCATCTCATAAGGCAAAATGAGTGAGATTATAATAAATCTATCTCATATGGTGCTATTTATAAGGTTATCTGGGTGCTGTTGGCCTTGCAAGACTCTGCACCTCTAAGATCTCTAATGCTCCTGTCCAATTACCTGTGGACTTTGGCTGTTTCTCATATAGTTCTGCCTTAACCACCTATGGGGTCCAAATGTTTCCCATGGTGCTATCTGTAACTTTGGTCAGATTCTCACAGCTTTTTATGTTCTATAATTTCCCATGTCATGTCCAGCAGTTTTCCAGATATTGTTCAGCTTGCATAGCCTTGGCCAGGGTCTACCCAGCAGCCCAGTCATTTGCCCCAGCCCTAGCAGGGGAATTGTAGCTGCTTAAACCTACTTGTGTAGACATGAACTGAATCACAGTGAAAGACAATGTGTGTTGAAAACCTGATGGATTCACTGTAGAGAACTATCCTGAAAACAACTAAAATGACATTAAGTCTTAGACACTGGATCTCAGGAAAAAAAACACCGAACCTGAGACCTAAACATTTGTGACTTAAAAAGTGAATTGAATAGATTTGCTGGGCTTCTGGATCAGTGATAGCAGTCTCTCTTAGTATTGACCTCCAAGTTAATGATATAGTTCTTATTTACTGCATACTGATGATGTTTAGCTCCACTGCGGGCTGAGTATAGCAGAGGAAACACACACCACCCTCCAGAAACAAGTGCCCCCTCGTCCTGATCCTCTTCCACTCCCTTCTGCATGCCAATTCCCTTCATCTCTCAAGACTGACAATACTATATTCCATAACCAAAACTGGTTCCCCTCATATTATGTGCTCCAGACTTCCTTCATCCTCATCTGCTGCCTTACAGTGCCTGTCACGCAGTGCTGAGTCCACCCACTCTTAACCTGATGCATGGCTCCATAACCCACTCCCTCATAAAAGGTAACAGATATTCTGAAACACCTGCTGTGTTTTATAATTTCCAGTTGATCAAAGCAGCGAAAATGAATTATAAAACTCTTATAGCAGAAATTTGAGGAGTACCAACCTCTGCAAAAGTGAAGTATGTGAGTGACAAGAACATAAAGGCCAGGAAAAATTATGAATTATCTCTGGATGAGAAAGCAGCATTGCCATTTTAACAGGATGTGTGCTGACAGAGAACTGATTTCTGGCTGGCACCACAGCCAAAATGCTTGAATAAAACTACTGGAAGGAACTTGAAAGAACAAATGGAGTTTGCATAGCAAACAAAATTACACAATCCAGATTGATGAACAGAAAGTCTACTCATAAAATTGAAATAATAGAATAACCAAGAATAATAGAAGAGAAACCTGCAGCAGGAATTGTGTAGATCTCAGATATAAATTTCATCAATACAACACACACAACTTCCTATAATGTAACAAATATAGCTATGAAAAGAAACAAAGGGTACTTGAAGAACAATATGAGAATTGCAGTGGATTTCATATCTTGCAAGAATTTGCAAATAAAAGCATAGCACAGAGACTAGACAAGATGATAATCACCACGCTCCTGCTGCAGAGGCATTATTTATAAGATTAATGGACAATGCTATAGAAGAAAATTAATGAGCATGCAGTTTGACAAATGCAAACCTATTAATTTTTAATCTGGCATAAATGCAAAAATCGAGATGTTGTCTGCAACACTGATTGTAGTAAAAATAACAAGTGACCTATGTGGTAAACAAGTAAATCAGAATAGATATAATTTCTTGGTGGTACCTGTTTTGGGATTAAAAAGCTTTCAGGTCCTCAGTCCAATTAGAGAACAAGAGGAACAATTTGAAAATGGATGAGGTGGAATGGGAGATTTCTCAGCATAGTACAGAGTGAAGCTAAAAGAGCTTAGACATCCCATGACTCTTGTTTATAAACCAGTTATTCTCACTCCAGGAAGAAGAATAAAGATGGAGATGGTGAGTACATGAGGAGACCTCAACACCTGCAGCCAGCCACAGAGACCCCATAATGAAATACAGGCATGTAGAAAGAACATTGCTTACAATAGAGGAAATTTTTGGAGATACAGGTGACAACAATTCTTTTTCTATACTTGATGCATCATTAAAATTCTTGTAGTTACTCTGGTGAAATGGAGCAGATTTCTATACATTCAGTGCTGCCTTGGGCAAACAGGCCCTTCAATTCAAGGGTACTTTTTTTCCAGATGCTTTTCATAATGAAATGCAACATCTTAATGGCAAGGAGGTACTAAGCTCTACCTAGATAATACTTTTGTTTAGATAGGTAGGAAAGAAAACAAAGAGATATCAGTAGAAAAATGTGATAACACAACCATTGAATCAGTATTGAAAAATCCTGAACACCTGGGGTGAACGATAGATGAACAAAAAATATGAATTCTGTGAAAGAAAATAGATGTTTAAACAAGCCTAACATATTAAAGTGGTATGTGCTGAAACTGATGCTACAACCAGTGACCAACATCTACGTATGTTGTGTATATGATCATACATAGATCAACTATGTATAATCTATGTATAAATTAACTGCCAGAAAACTGATAGAGCAGAGATAGAGTTCACAACCCTACACTTGTACAAATCTAAGCAAAAGCTGCAGTAAGAATCACTTGGTCATTAGACAACTGTTGCTAGAACTAAACAAGCTAAAGATGTTCAATTAGTATAACCAATGAACTACAAATTTGGAAAGCTAATGCACGACATTAAAGATCCTCAAGAAGTTATCATGCAATTATCATACCTATAGACACTTCCTAAGAAGGATATGTTCATCTTAAAACTTATGATCACAATTAGGGACCACTGCATTCAGGGCACCTTTAGATTCAGGAAGTAGACTTTGCCTTAATTAATGAGAGTATAAAATGTCATGTTTTTATTTCTGAGAAGCTAATTACTAATTTGTTGCAACCAAGTTATGAAGTAGGTTGTTTGAACTTGCAGCAAGCTGTCACGCTTTTACTATGGGCAGAACCATTCCTTTTTCTTCTTCTTCTTTTTTAAATTAAGTTTGTAAAAGTCTAATCGAATTAGTAGTAGTCTAGTTCCACACTAACACTTGCAGCTTAAATTACATGCAGGTAGAATTACATGTGCACTTTCTAGTGCCTGACCCTCTCCCTGGTGTTGTGCTCACCCTTCCACCACTCTGGAGGGTGTTAAGGTTAATAGCTTCGGCTGGGGCAGGAGCACTGCTGTGAGTTGGCAGCACCTTGAGTCCTTTGCTGCAAGTGGCAATTTCTTCTTCCTCTTTCCAGGAAGCACTCGGGGTAATTCTTAGTTTTGTGAACATACTACAAAAATTGCCCTTTCTCCATCATTTTGCCACTCCATTCCTCATCAAAATTCACTATATATGGTAAGTTTTATATATGCTGTGCACTTTTTATTTGCTCTCTTTGTTACTCATGAAGTGATTTTACCCAGCTCCCAAGGCTGCACTCCTTTAATGACCAGTAACTGACCTTGATGCCAAGTCCCTGTTTACAGCCCTAGAGCCTTCTTTATCATCCTGTGCCCTTGCCTTCAAGGCCTCCACTTCCATCCCACCCCTGTACTCCCATCTATGCTGCAGTTTTATTCCAGGGTCATAGCAGCACCCTCTACACAGAATAATGAGCCATTAGTTACAAATACAGTACGAATCTAGTACAAATCATAGGTATGAATCACTCAGCAATTAGACAACTGCTGCTGGAGGTAAGCTCAAAGGGAGCCGGGGACAGACCCAGGCCAGCCCAAAGGAAGCCTGTCAGGTTCCAAGCCCTGTGCTGCTGCCTTAGCACAAAGCCTGCAGCCCACAACAAGTGATGGGAACATCATATTTCCTGAGATACAGGGCTAATTGTCAGTGGAATGAAAACATACATTACTTACTGCCTTCGCTGAACAGGTCTGAAAAATACTCCTGGGATACACAGATTATTTTTTTCAGCTACAATTGTCTAATTGTCAAACTAAATACACACCTGGATGAGGCCTGCTGCTTTCCATGCAATCCCTGGTTCAATCAGCAAATTTAAGTGCTACATTATACACGTGACTACCTCAGGATTTAAAAACAATTGTTTGGGCTGTGCCACAGTGCAAGATGTGATTGCCAGAGCTACTGCTCAAGATGAGTCTCTGCACAAAGTGACCAACACTAATTGGCACAGATCACATTTCCAAACCTCACCATCACTTTAGGAAGGGCTCCTCACTATGCTACAGGGGTTTTGTTCAACTACACCCAGCTGCTGGTAGGCAAATGCCAATTCAAAAGGATAAATACAGTTATTTAGTAATTTAAAAAGGACTAGAGAGACTTTATAATTTCATGACTTTGTAAGAACTTTAAGAGTTTATTGTGTCAAAAGTAAAGCAACTAGCCTGTGGCACAAAAAGATCCTTTGAGTAAAGCAGATGTAGCTTTGTTTACCCTGGTTGGAGAAAAACGTATTTTCTTTTTCTCAGCTATCACTCTTGCTTTCCAAAAATCATTTTATTAATTCTATTACATTGTAGATGCCTACATAAAAAGATTTCCAAGCAGTTGCCAATCTAACTGCATAACCTATTCACTTAGCTTATAGCTACAAAAGACTTAAAACGCTCAGGATTTAGGCATGATTTTGATCCTAAACACCGGATTGTGGCCATCTAAATTCTCAGAATCACAGAATGTTAGGGATTGGAAGGAACCTCGAAAGATCATCTAGTCTACCCCCCCCGCCAGAGCAGGATCACCTAGACCAAGCTGACTTCCTGTTCAGTTGTTTCCTGTTCCTGAAATCTATAGACATCAGAGTTGTTCACAGTAATACTCCTTTGACCAGCAGTGCTGCACTAGGGTGAAGGAGATCCGATAGTTATTTCAGGCTTAAGCTTTTTTGTGATTCATAAACTAGTAAGTGACTAAATAAGATAGATGTTCTAAATACACACACCTACTGAATAAAAAAGCAGTGCTGCTGCCCTTCTCCTTAATGAGGTAGCAGTTGGAGAGCTCATCAAGTTATAAATTACAAAAGTTAGAAAATAGGTGTTCATTGTAAGGAATTTGCTAGATAAATCCCACAAGAACCATTCAGGGATGTGTTCTGTTAAACTATTCATAAGTGATCCAGAAAATGAGTTGAACAGCATTAAGAATACTCCAGTGATAAAAACCAGCTCTATCTATGCACACTATGAAAGACTCTAGATAATGTTATTCCAGGAGAAAAATCTTGGAGGCATTACATTAAGTTCCACAGAAATAATTTGTTCAGTGCCCAATACTAATTAAAAGGACATCCTATATTAGGTATTTTTAAGAAAGTAAAAGTAATGAAACTGCAAAACCTGCACTATTCTCCCACCTTCAATACTGAAGACTATTCTGGTGCCCCAATTTATAAAAGTCTTAGAATCAAAAATGATCCAGATAAAAAGGATGATTTTGAGTAGGGAAATATTTCCATATGAGAAACTGAACACAGAAGCCTCAGCCATCTTGATGTTCCTGCAGCTCAGGATGTCCTTAAATAACTACTTCTTGGAATACCTCTCAACTCTCACTAGCTTTTATGTTCTTACCCAAACTATCAGTCCTGCAACTTACAAGAGCTGTCAGCTGAGTCTGTTCTTGTGTTATTCTGTCTCCTTTGGAAATGTGAACACATCTGGTGAGGAGAGATATGTTGTACAGATACAGAATAAAACAACATGCAAATCTAATATGATTTTGTCCTATGATATTTGTAATTGCAGATGTGTTAGGTGTATCTTTTTTATGAAACAATGCCTATAAAACAGACATGGATGCTTAAGGCACTTGTGTCAAATATGGAACTCACTTCTAATACCATTTCTCCCTAGGCTGCACATTTTGTTTAAAAGATTCTGTTACTAATTAGAATTCAAATGAGCTCAGTGTAGTATTACAAGTGCTTCATCTAGAAAGCAAAGTAACACTTCAGCCACTGTGATTGCTCATTATAATCAGAGCTGAGAAAGTGCAGAGTAGAGAGATTTACGGCCACTTTCAGCAACAAATTCAGGAATCATGACTGCTGCAAGATGTGCAGAGAACCAACTGCTGCCTTCACCTACTCATCTCCTGCAGTGGCAGCCTCCCCTGACCCTCCCACACAAGCAGGACTTATTGAACTATATTGTTCCATCTCTGACAACCCTTTGAAGTTCAACTGGGAAGCCTGTGCAAGTGCAAGGTTTAAAACCTAGAACTGCTCATCCCATTTAACCCCTCATTGTATTTTCTAGCAAGTCTCCACCTTTGAGCAGGTTTCCACGTTAACACTTTGTACCCTGAAATGAAATGATACCCATGATGCAGAAAAGGTCCTTCCTGGAACACCTGAGTATAAGAGAAGGAACTTCTCCCTGACTGCCATATTGTCCCAGGCAGAGGAACAGGGATGGCTCGGCTTCCAGCAGCCTGATAAACTGTATTACAAAGTTTGTTTTCCTTCAAGTGGGTTGATTGCCAACAATTATTTCCTAAAGGCTTTCCCTTGATTTACCACAACACTGCAAACAAAAGCAGCAAATGGATTCGAGCATCCCACACCAAGACCGTTATTTTCTATATCCCCTTGATTCTCAGGCAGTGATACGGAAACTACATCGGTGGAAGGAAGCCATGTTGGCAGAGACAAACTGAACTCTGGGGAATAAAAGAGGAAAAGGAAGTTCATAAATAAATGACAAAAACTGTAACTCTAATGGCATTTACATAGGTCAAAATGTTTCAGTATCTTCTGAAAAAGTATTTCAGATAACAGATAAGCAAAATACAATCAGTGTCTCAAAATCTTTTTCACAAACATATCCTTTGTGTGAGATAGAATTCTAGTATCTCACAAATGAGATACTTCCTACGACATGTAACAGTCATACATGACTCTGCAGGTTTCACTTGCTTTTTCTTTCCTTGTAGGATTAGGTTTTGCATAATGACAAAGAACACAAACACCCTTTTCAATGGCAAAACTACTTTTTCCTCTACTATCCTGAAAATCTAAGTACTTACATCATATTCATTTAAACAAATAAATCTTACTGACAGTGAAAATTCTCCATCGATTTCTTACAGAAGTGTCAGAAGTTTTTAACAGATGATTATGTTATAGCAATATTACATATACCATGATTTTGCTTGCAAATAAATTCTCGGTCATCTCAGCTATGATGGTGATTTGCTCTGCAAAGATGGAAGAACACATTTTCTAATCTTTTCATAATGGAAAACTGTAAGGATATTAGTCCACTGTCAGCTGTAAATGGTCTGACTAAAAGCGCTGAATTTTTTAATGAGTAGTGATTATAGCAATTCTAATAGCAATTTACTAGAAGGCTCATTTTCATGAAATATGCGGACTACTCAGACCATGCACAATTCAAGTAATATCCAGCTCCTTGGCTGTGCAGTCTAGACCTCACCTGAACTCTGAACCATGAGAGAGTGACTTAAGCTACCACTCACAAAGGAAAAGTAAAGAAAGTCAAAAGGAATTCTGACAAGTTTATCTTAACATAACTTGGCTGGGGGGGATGATGGTATCTTTTGGCTGGGATAGCTTAGTCTGTGACTCCAACAAGAACTCCAGTGTTCCTCACTGAAAATTTTTAGAATACATTCTTTACCTAAGAACAAAGGTGCATCCTCACTGGAAAACAGATTGACTCCTTTGGCAAGGTACACAAAAATTCTAGTATCACAGAGAAAGTAGCTTAGAGACTGGAAAGGGCTTTCCTCTGGGAAGTCCAATGTTCAGAGTTTCATGTTGCTCTTTGTACTGCCCCAAAGGAAACATCAGGTAGACATTCACCTCAGAGGAGCTTACCCCTGGCTGAAGGGGTCACTGGTACTAAACTGGCCCAGCCAAGGTGTCAGTCTCTAAGTGCAGAGAGGGCTTTTCCTTTAAAAGCTCACAGTGTGCTGCTCCTGCTACCCTCCCCAGAGCTTCTCACCTCCCATGAGTGCTCTTACAGTGTCCACATCAAAACAGACTACAACAAACACACCAAACAAACACAAAATTGCAAGAGTAAAATAATTTTAAAATTCAGTTTAAAGTAGATCACTGTACTCCAGAAAAGGTTAAGTATCAGAAATCTTCAAAGTCAGCTAATTTTACTGAACTAAAAATTAATATTCATTTTGCACTTAAGTTTTATCATCCAGATCATCCTTGGCAATTTAAAGCACTTCTCCAAGCCCCTTTATGCTCTCAGATTTATGCAAGAAGACATAACCTTGTGCACAGACTTTGAGTGTTGCAAAATTTTCATTACAGGGTAGCAATATCTCAGATAATCACAAAATATGCAGATTACATTAATCAATTATAGTCAATTCTGCTTAATGTCACCATCAGTTTACCACAAAATTTCCTTCTATTAAAAGCTTTTCCCCAGGAAACATTGTAATCTGCCTCTGGCTGAAAATGAAGCGTTGCATTTGTTTTCCAGTTCTTTAGTGCTTTAGCACCTGTGGTCTCCCTTGTCGCTCATTTTCAATACTAGTACAAATGAACATAAAATAAAATTGAACAGCAGCCCTGCTTATGGCAGACTTTCTCCATAGCTTTGAGAAAAAAGATGAGGGTATTTTTATTGTTTTGTGAGCATCTTCAAATGTTCTGACTGACATTAAATGCTGAAAAAACCACATTTCTTTCCTTCCCTCCTAAACCGAAAAGAGGGTAAAATAAAATTTAAAAATCCTAAATCAGGAATATATACACCACAGAAAATCAGCAGAGCTTCAGCTCCTAACAGACTTAGCTCCTTGTGATACATTTTCCATCTGAATGCTTGGGTTTTTTTAATTCAAAGTGTGCAAAGCACAAATGACTCAAGTTCTTTCAGGACACAATCACACTCCCCAGGCTGTGTTCAACCCCAAGTCTTCACTGATATGCTGAATCTGAGACAAAGTTCCTAGTTTGAAAAGATAGTTACAGGACAGCTGAACAATTGAGTTCCCTGAGTAGGATTCATTTACCTTGACTTAGTTGTCCAGAAGCTAGATATTTAAGCCTAAACTAGTCATGTAGAGCTCTCAATGGAAAGAAACAGGCACTTTCATAGGGTGATTCATCTCAAACTGAGGCTGACATTCAAAATGGTTTGGAAGTTTAGGTGAATAAATCAGTTTAAGGATCTAAATATCTTTCTGAGTCTTACCAAACCATGTTAATAAAGCAGTAATCAAAGCACAATTGATAACTCTTAAAATGTAAAAACCAGGCCAAGTATCGGCTGAGCTCTTTTATAAAAATCATTAGCACGGGGGTAAAAAAAAGTACTGGAGCCATGTTAGACAAATTTAAAGACTGCTGGCATCACTTTTGAAACTGGCTGAAGGATTATAGACATCATTTTAACTATTCTGGAAAAAGGTAACAGAACCAGCATGAATCTGAAATATTGTATATATAAATTTTCTCCTTCAAACATATATTTAAATGTTAACTGTTTTTACTGGGCAAGCTGGATGAAAATTGCACCATTTTACAAGTGATCTAGATGTATACTGCTGGTGCCACGGAGAGCAAGCAAGGGTGTGGAAATCTAAGCAATCAGGTACGTGCTGGTTGAGATGTTACTTTTACCAGCTTCAAATATATTTATTGTGCTGTGTGGTTTAATTTTTATTTCACTCAGAAACACTCGGTGATTGCAAAAGCAACACTGGGGAACAGATCTTGTCATGATTTAAGAGGGACAATCTATCTAATTATGAGAAAATCCACTTGTTTTATTTTTGGTTATTGTAAGTTACAGAGGGGTATGACGATGGTGGAGTCTCCCAGCAGAAGCCACACAGGGTTCAGGCTTCGACCTTTCTCCTGGAACCTGTGGGAACAGTTGTGCAGCAACAGCTCATTAATTAAACCTCTCTTAGCTGTGGTTTACCAGTTACATACTTCCACCACCAGTAAATCTGTCACGCGAGAACAGGTTCTGCCTCTCGGAAGTCTGAACCATGGTACTGTGGTCATCATATTATATTGCTGCAAGCACCTGAGATGCCCAAGAGGAGTCTGAAAAAGGGGCTTGAGATGTCTCTCTGGTAACCAGAGCGTGATGTCTTTCCTATTAACAGCACTCCTCAACCCTCAGCTGCTCCTCTTGGCTCACCTGCCTCCAATTTTTGCATATCCCTTTCCCTTCCCCTTGTTCTTGCTACCTGCCCTGAGGGCTGTGAGGCCTTCTTCAGCACCAGGCATGTCCTTCCTTCATACCCTCAGAGAGAGCACTCCACCAGCTGGGGACTTACATGTAACATGACTAACACAAAGGAAACATCCCTTCACCTTCCCCTTCCCCTTCCTCTCCCTCTTCCTCGCCTTGTAGGGAAAGGGTATTTTTGTTTCTTTTTTCTCTTCTCTTTCCTTTTTTTTTTTTAAATTTTAACTTATACATTGCTATTAGCATGCTATTTCCCAGTAGTACATTTCCCATTCTGCCAGAGGATGTTTCTATGCTAGGAATGTTCAGCAGTAAAGACATCCTCTTGTCAACCATTTCTGGCTGCTGCTTTTTTGGCAGACCTCGTTCACTGGTGCCTTTGCCACTGCTGCCTGCCTTTGCCTGCCCCCGCTGCCAGAGCCGTGCAGGCAGCCAGGCTGGCAAGCACCCGGTGAGATGGGCATGAGGGGTGATGGAGCATCTGCCCCCAGGCTACAGGGTCCCTGAGAGTTCACTGCCCACAACTCCTCTAATCTCCTCTCATGCTGGTTTTCAATCTTTCTGCAACTGCCTCCTCAGACCCATGGAGGGTGACAAATGAGATGAACCATCACGATCACCGTAGAGACAGGAGATCTGATTCTTCTGTGTCTGTGGAAATGCAGATCAGCAATCATAGCAGCTTGCTGTGCAGGAAGAGAAATTAAATGCCACATTCGGGTGGATAATATAGAAAATAAATGTAACCAACCAAGTGAATATAATGCAACAACGATCCTGGACTATCTAAACGGTAGCTTCAGACTGTTGGAGTACTCCCAACAGGGTGAACGGGAGAAGCAAACAGGCTGCCTGCCAGACCCAGCCAGTCCAACACAAGTTCAACAGCCAAGGCTCCCCGAGATTCTGCAGAGAGAAAAGAAGCCTTGGAGCACATGTTGATGTGATGGGTTGGTTTAGCTTTAAGTTTTATTATAATTTGTGAACACACAGGACTTATTTAGGCAGATGTATTGCTACAGAGTGCTATGCATTAATCTTAAATCTGAAAGATTTTCCTCTGTTCTATAATGTTCCCCCAAATACACAAAATAGACTACTATAAAACACAAACACTGTTTAAAAATCTAAAAGCAAGGTTTTGAGCATCTTCTACTTTCAGGACAGAGCACTAAGGGTCATTGCAGAAACAAATGTCCAAGATGAAACAAATCATCACAATTGCCAGCACACAAAGCCTGTGACTGCTGACTAGTTTTGTAATCTATCCATGCTGTATCTTTTGAGCCAGCCACCCACTGTTTCTATCACTTTTTGAATTTAAGCACAGCATGCAAGTGTTTTAATTCAGACTTGGTCTTCTGCACTGGAAAATCAAAATATTCTGGTTTTAGATTTGAAAATCTGCATCCTCTAAGTTTGTAACAGTTTTTTGTCAACGTTATGGTTGACAAATGGTTTATGCACAGCAATCTCCTTTTGTGTTTCCAGTATAATTCATTACACTAAATAGTGTGGGGTTTTTCTTGCCTATTTTCAGTAGACCGCTTTGTATTTTATTTCTCTTATTTCCATTCATTTCCTTCTACCCAGATGGGTCAAATATATTTGCAAACGTACACATTGGGGAATCTTTAGCTCCTTCTAAGCGTGTTCATAAAGAAACAGGTGATTTGGAAACAGAATCCTCCTGTTCTCTACTCACAGAAATTCAGCTTTCATTTTCAGGAGAAAAAGATATAGAGGACTAGAACTACATAAAACAGTATGCAGTAATGAAAACAGAAAATAATACCTTTCTCTTTTTTCGTACATTTTCTACTTAGGTTTGTATAGGCTACCTGAAGGCCTGTAAGATCTTCATTGCTGATTTTCTGTTACTAGGGATGTGACTGCGCTCTGTATAATGGATAATGGTGGTTTTAGAGGACAGTACCAGATTTTCTCCTATCTTCTACTTCACTGTTGATGGCATAAGAATTAACTCTGTTTCTGACAAATTGAAAACCACAAGACATTGATCAGGCACAGCCATCAGGTTGTGCAATACTGTTTTGCTGACAGTTGGCTGTTACCGTGCAGACAGCTTGAAGCATGGCAGAACTTCTGTGGCAGCCTTGGAGAGCTAGCTGGAGACTAAAACACTGATGGACATACATGTGCCATCAGTAGTCCTGTCAACAAAACTTGGTTGAATACCTACAAGAGTTGTTCAACAAAATGCAGTCTATAGTCTGTGCTGGATACAACTTACACTTGCCAGTGCTCGTATCTTTCACTGATGGCTATCAGATCTGGTGGACCTACTCAACATCGCTTATTTGGGCTACGTGAGTGAAAATCTAATCACTGCATTGACTAATGAGAAGTTAAAACCAGCAGATATACAAGAGTCTTGAATGGAAAATGAAACAATCCAGTGTGGGTTTTTCCTGCAAACCAGCAGAGAATGCAGGGACCTGTACTCATGTGGCTGCACCTAGAGGTCTGTTTGCCTCCCAGCAAAAGAAAAACAGAGGCAAAAGACAAAGTAGTCACGTAAAAATCTTCACAGGAGGAAGCCAAGGTCCTATTTGGAGGTATGATCTTTAAGGAAAGATTGGATTTCTGAAGAAGAAAACTGTTTGTTATTTCCTATATTTTCCTATCCCCCTGCTGTGACTGGATGACTACGTTTCAAATAATAAACCGTGATAATGTTCCTTAAAGCACACACTCTGAAAATGGACTTACAGTGTCACTACCAATTTATCCCATCTGGGAGAAGAGAGTGAGATTAAGGAGCAACAGGAAAGTGGTAGAACCATCCAGGCAAGCGGCAATGGCTCCTCCGTGGCTGTGAATTGGTTATGAATTAGTAAAAACATTTAAGATAGTGAATGATAAAAGAGTTACACTTCAGGTTCTACCCCAGCTTGAACTGCTTTCATTTTGAATATGCCACTTGTGATAAGGTTTAATTAAATGAAAGAAGATTTGTAAACCAAAAAGATCTAAATATAGAGGAAACAGAGAGAAATCACAAAGACCAGAAGCAAAACGTGCTACATCCTCTGCATTATTCACTGACACAGCAGCTGCAGGGCTCAGGATCACAGTTCTTAATGTATTAATGCTCCCCTGGCCAGTCCCTGAAAGCATCTGCATACACTATCACAGGACTAAAAGGACTTATGTAATGCTTTCCTAGGCTTATGTAGATGAGTACGCTATTTACTCACCCAAATCTCTCTTTTCCTTTTCATAGGCATTGCATCTCTGAGAACATATCTAGAAAATGAACCCAACACAACAGTAAAACTGCAAGTGGCCTCAGAAAATATAAACATCAATACTCATGTCTAGAAAAGACACATAATATTTTACTAGATATACTGAATTAAGAAATTTATAGCTTAGAAATACTGGAACTCCCACAAGCATGATACATTATTAAATCTATTATTTTCTATTTTATTCTGAATTTCATAGAATCACTGAATCATTTTGGTTGGAAAACACCTTTAAGATCACCAAGTCCAACCATTAACCTAATACTGCCAAGCTCACCACTAAACCATATCCCTAAGCACCTCATCTACATGTCTTCTAAATACATTTAAGGATGGTGACTCCATCACTTCCTTGGGCAGCCTGTTCCAATGCTTAACAGCCCTTTCTGTGAAGAAATTTTTCCTAATATGGAATCTAAACCTCCCCTGGTGCAACTTGAGGCCATTTCCTCTTGTCCTATGACTTTTACTTGGAAGAACAGACCCGCACCCACCTCTCTACAGCATCCTTTCAGGTCTCCCCTGAGCCTCCTTTTCTCCAGGCTAAACAAACTCAGTTCATTCAGCTGCTCCACATAAGACTTGTTCTCTAGATCTTTCATCAGTTTTGCTGCCCTTCTTTGGACACACTCCAGCACCTCAATGTCCTTCTTGTAGTGAGGGGCCCAAAATTGAATGTAGAATTCAAGGTGCAGCCTCACCACTGCCAAGTACAGGGGGACAATCACTGTCCTAGTCCTGCTGCCCACACCTTTTCTGATACAAGCCAGAATGTTGTTGGCCTTCTTGGCCACTTGGGCATACTGCTGGCTCATGTTCAGGCAGCTGTCAACCTGAAGGTTGACATGAAGGACCCAGCACTTGGCCTTGTTGAACCTGATACAACTGGCCTCAGCCCACCAAGCCAGCTTGTCCAGATCCCTCTGAAGAGCCTTCCTATCCTCAAGCATATCTATGCTCCTGCTCAGCTTCAGATTGTCCACAAGCTAACTGAGAGTGCACTCAACCCCCTCAACCAGATCATTGGTAAAGATATTTAACAGAACAGGTCTCAATACAATTTCTAAATATCTATTACTGTGCTCAATGTAAATTAGATTTTATTGAAAAATAAACACTTTAATTTAGATTCTGTTTTGTAATTTTGCTGGCACACAGTTTTTCCTTATATCCTTGTAAAGTGTTCTGTGTGCTAGTGTTGGTATAATCTGGCTTTATGTTTCTAAACCAAACAATAAATGAAATGAGTTGTTCACTGGACTCCTTATAGTGAATTCTGTTTGCTGCAAAGAGAAACATATTGAATAAAAATCATTCCTTGAAAATAGCTCCTGCAGCCAATGCAGCATGTATGAGCTTAGGATTCAAGCTGGAATAGGCACAAAGACAAATGACTAGGATGTTCAGAAGTACTAGCACTCTATTTTAGGAGACAAAATTAAAACAGTTTGAGCTTTTTGCTTAGCCAGAGCCAAGACTTAGAAGGAACATATGTTCTAAGAAAAAAAAAAAACACAACACCCTGAAGAACTACATTTCTGACTACAAGAGACTATCTTTGTCCGGTGACAGCCTTCAGGTGCCAGTGATGGAAGGAAAACTCTTACAATGAGTTTAATCTGGTCATTACAATGGCCATGTAATATAGACAGAACAGAGCAGTAAGTCCCCTTCTAGAGCAGGGAAGCATGATCTTTTGCCATGGGGTTGTTATGCTCAGTCTTAACTTCATCCTTCTTTGGGTTAGCACTTCAGCATTAAACATATGCTGAAGCTTCACTTATTTCCTGGAATGTTTGCAATCTCTGTTGCCCACCAGAACAGTCAGTCAGGGAGTATTTGGAGCTTCAAGCTAATGGATGAGAGAGCTGCTGAATCCTTTTTGATAGAAACAGTGCATTGACAGAGTGCTAGTAAGTAACTTGATTATTGTTACTACTTAAACATGAAATGCTTTTGTTAGGAGAAAATAAAGGTGAGACATACTGATTTGTTTTGCATTTTTCCAAAATGTTTGTATTTTTATTTCCTTCCTCTATTTGTATTTTGTTCAAATTACAAGAAATATATATATTACTAAGCTTTTTACTGTGCTATTTCCTATCAGCTTGAAGAAAAGAGCAAAATGGATGGGACTACAGCAATAATATTAGGACACATACAATGAAGTAAAATGGAGAATGAGATACTCTGGTAGGACTTTACCACTGATAAAGATAATTTTTAAATTTAATGTTAATATCGGAATAGAATTCTCTCTAAGTACTTAATCAAAGCATACTTAACATTGAAGTGCTGGGGCCTGGGCTGTGGGCCCCGAGTTGGAGTTGACCTATGGATGAGCCACAACCCAGCAACATGTTTTGTTCCCCAAGGCCCCAGAGGCAGAACCTGGCCCACCTGTGTAGGGCCCTGCCTGCCCCCAGGTGATTGTTGTTGGGGTGGTGGGTGAGGCTAGAGATATATCAACCAAGAACCAGATCAGTTTGAGAGGAAGCAGGAGCTGAATTGGTTGGAGAGAAGCAACAGAAGAGAGAAGAAGGAATAAGAAGCTGATCAGTTGGAAGGGAGTTCCTGTTGGGGCCAGTTGGAGGAACTTCTTGTTGGGGGCAGCTTGCTGAGCTCTCTCTCACTGGTGTGTTCCCACTTGGCTAATTTGAGATGGTGAAGAGCAAACAGATGAAGAATAAAAGATGAAGATATATTTCTTGTTTGAGATGGAGAAAAACAAACAGATGATGAAGTTATGCTGAGGGGATGTTGCTGAGTTCGGTGTTGGCCTGAGGAAGATGAGAGCTAACAGCACAAACATGCACACACAGATACAACTGTGTAATTAATTTGCACTGTGGTCATTACAGAACCACCAAGTGCCTGGGTCTCCTTGGTCACCCTCTCCTCCTCCTGTAACTGAATCCTTCCTGCCTAGGAGGTTTACTGGGCCAGCTTCCCAGGGATGCCAAACGTGATACCTGCTCTTTCAGAACCTGTGAAGATCAACTTCATGGCGCATCCAGAATAGAACTGACCTCACTACAAGTGACTGACTTTGCCTGGCTCATGGCCAGTGTGTGCCTGAGTAGCACATCCCATCCTGCACCAGAGAACAGGGATTCTACCAGTGACCAGAGGTGTGCTGTGATTTAAAGCATGCCCCTGATGACCCAATCACTGTGCATGACGTGTACAGCTTACTCTCACATCTGACTGCCAATGAATCTGTAAAGCCTATGCTCTGAACATTAAGTGGATATAATAGACCTTTCAACAGATTATGCACATGCTGATTAATGCTTTGCTGAATTGTGATTTTACATCAATTACTTTGCTGCTGAATTTTTCAAATGTCCATTATGGTTTTCTATGTTCCTAGTTAGGTAAAGCTGACAACTTTCTGGTATTAAAGAATGACTCTTTCATTTAGATCACAATAATTACTATATTATCATGATGAACTACAATATTCCTATTTCATAGTACACCAGTAAGTATGAAGTAAACACGAGTTAAGAAACTAGGAGCTCAGTTCTGTAACCTGCAACTTGTTTGAGGTAATTGTCCTTCATAACTGTTTAGACCAACAAAACTCCCTGGCAGCAATAAGGATTTACTGTATGATGGCTAACTAAAATCAGATTGTTTGCTTCTGTTGCAGAATGGAGTGACAAGTTTATGACAAGACCTATGTTGCATATTCTTATAAAATGAAACAATGGAGGGTAACTTTATATTTACAATAAAATTTTAAGCATTTAATTAATATCAGAGTTAAACATCTGCCTTGCACTTGCCATTTTAAGGTTTCTTTCTTTAGGACTACTCTACTGTTTTCTCTCTCTGGTTCTGTACAACTGGCAGAAACTGGTTCAAAAAACTGTACTTCATTGAAAGAAGTAATTTGGATCCAAAGTCTTCAAGTTTGCAGTACAGCAAGGAGATGTAATTGGCCATTTCTATTTCACTGTTTTTAACAAAGGGTTCTTTCAACTTGGACCAGAAGAGCAATAATTCTGTAACCTGTCAGTAAACCAGTAAACTGCAATATAGCCAAGAAAATATTGCATTTTTATAGAGAATGACACTTCTAAGAAATATCTCTACCTTGGAATACAGGTATTGAGCTCAATTTCAGCAATGAAAAACAAGTCAGTAGGGTGCATAACTGAAAGCTCAGCTAAAATCATCCTAACCAAAACACATTTTTAATAACGACAGACAGAAGACCAGGGGGGAAAAAAAGCAGGAGAACATTTTGAACTAGAATACTTAATGTGGCTATTAATTACATTTAATAGTAAACAATGTAGTGAGAAAAGAAGCGTTAATACCTCCTCTTAATTTTGAAAATTAATATGGCTTTCAGCTGGTGATAGTACTAACATAAAGACAATTTATTTCATAATCTACATTAACATTGTTTAAATGGCATTAAGTCAGCATCTCACAAAATGTCTTGAACAAAGAACAGGATCTGGGCGCTGCAGTACACACTGCTATGATGTACAATAAAGTACATTGCTATGCATCACTGCAAACCTCCAGCACATGACAACAGTATAACCTGAGCAACAGAAATAATCAAGACCTTTCTCTTCTGAAAGTAATTTTTAAAAAAGAACTGTGAAAGAATAATAGCAACATGGATGGGAACACTCGCTATTTATCCTTTTCTATTCTTATGATGCTCAGAGCTTTCAATTGGAATAAATGTATTGGGTGCTGTGCTATGAATGGCCTCATTAAAGTGGACTCTAATGAATATGTACAACTTTAAATGGACAAGCATCTCTTTGAAGTCCATAGGATGACTTGCATTTTATACAGTATATCAAATCACCTCCAACAAGAAGAAAGGAACATGGGAAGATTCCTAACGACTTTGATACTAAGATTCAGAATTCCCTCAGTAATCAAAATAAAGAAAACCAAAACAGGCCATAGGACTCACTGTATGGCACAAATTTAAGCATGTCCTCTTCCATCTTTCTGGCCACAGTCTTCTGTCAGGGGGATTACTTTCTCTCAAATATCACTAGTTTTCTATATTCGGTGTAAAAATTCATCACACTGGAACAAAGCATGCAGGTGACGATAATGTGTAGAAGATTAATAGAGATGACAGGCTACCATCCTTAGGGGAGATAAAATTCCTGTTGCACAGTCTGTTTTCTGTTGAAAGGTAATGGGAAAATTTTCTTGTAGTTGGGGAAATAAAACATAGGTACTCCTTAAAAGCACACGCTGCCTACAAAAATACTGTGTAGCACATAATGCTTACACATTTCATATTTAAACAATGCAAAATGAATTGGAGCACCGCTCTAGGTGAGATGGCCTCCAAGAAGGACCCATATCTGTCTCAGGAGAGTTTTCAGGTCTGGTGGGGATGGTCTGAGAACTGTCTGTGAGGTGAAAACCAGCAGTAAGGGTGGCCAACAGCAGACTGGGAAAGCACAAGAAATACAGAGTAACAAGGAATAACAAAGCATTTTTCATCACAGTTATTTTCTATATAGTGAAGAGGAGCTACAGTATTTTCCAACAGACTGCAATTATTCTTTGAATTATTCACAATAAGATGATGCTTGTTTCTTTTAAAAAGTATTTCCTACAAAAATATTTTAAAAGCAAAAGTATATGTGATTTAAGAAAATCTGCATTTGGTAATGAAAACATGCGGGTTTTCTGTATCAGTGCAGAACCTGGATAGTACTGGGTATGGCAAGGCTAAGGGAGCCTTTTTTTTTCCAGAGATTATTAGGAAAAAAGGTTATCACTGATAGCTTATTTGAAAGGTAAAACCACTTTGTAGAACTGCTGAATGCTGCCAAACCTCTGCACTGAAAATTAATGAAATAGAGTAATCCTAAATAGGTTGGTTATTGATCCTGTACCAATTAGTCATGCATTCAATTATAACTTCTTTCTGGATTCTCACCTTCTGAACCCATAGGACCTGAGTTTTGCTCAGGGCCAGGCACAGACACCAGCACAGCCCACAGAGCCTGTCAGCTCCAGCTGGAGATCTGGCAACAAAGGCGCTGCCTGCAGCTGCAGGGGATGGACAACTGCCCACTCAACCCTGTGTGTTATTTTTACTCCTGCATTAAGCCCTTGAGTCCTCCAGGAAGAAAAACTGGAAGGAGTGGTTAGGAAAATAAGCACCAGTATGACCACAGCATGATCCTCCATGGACTTTGAAAACATATCTAGACCTCTTCTGCCCTTCATCCTTCATTGTTCTCATCCAAATGCCTTGGCGTCATGGAAGGGAAGTGTCATTGAGGGGATGCCCCATGGACTTTGCACAGCTGCTGTGTGTCCTACAGCACTAGATATCTCTAAATTCTCCCTGTGGTGGATGTGAAAGGAAGGAGCTCCAGTCCAGCTCCTCTCCCCTTCCCCTTTGCCTTTCCCTTCGCCTTCCCCTTCCTTTTTCCTTCCCTTCCCTTCACTTCCCTATTACTGAAATTAATATTCCTCTTTTTCTTAAAGGCAAAACCCAATTACCTTCTAAGAGCTTAGGAAAGTCTGATATGTTAATTGCTGAGAAGGTCATAGCAATTTAAATACTTAAAGCATAAAAACCTCTGCTTAAATGGCTAACCTTGCTTAAGCGGTTTCTTAAATTGCCTGAAAGTTATCTGATCAGGAGAAGTGCGAGGAAAAAGGAAACAACATACCAAATTGCACAAGCAATAATTAATGAAATCCCACATGCAGCAATTTTTAGCACAAATACTGTGTTCACTGAGAGCAGACTGGACAAAGGAAAAGTGTCCTTAAGGTACCACAGCACTTAACACCCTTCAATTTTCTAGAAGCATTCTAAAGAAAAGGGAAAGTACTACTAGTAGTAACGCCCTGAAGTAAAATAAAGAAAAAAAAAAGAAATTGGACCTTATCACTCATATTAAGTTGCATACACAAATGCTGCCATAACATGGCAGCAATGGCACAGATTTTGGCTTGAAAGGTCTCTGATTTATGGACATGAAGTAGAGCTGTGTAAATAGTCTGCAATGAGTATTTAATTTACTGAATTGTGACCTTTGCTTTTTCCTTCCAAAGTACCCAGCAGCAGACTTTTTGATGTCAATGCCTTTTACATGAGATTAGACAGTGAGATGAACTTCCCTAGTTTTTATTGACCACAGTGTTATTTCACTTCCTGGAGTGAATGAGCATTTTAGGCATAGGGAATTAGCAAATGTGGACTACCGAGAGTATTTCTGCATGTGATTCTAAAATTTTCTAGCAAAACTTGATTGTTCAAATACTACATAAACTACTAGAAAAGGGATGAATATAGAATACTGATTCATTCATTCTGTGCCTGCCCCCTGGTTCACTGTCTAAATAAATATCTAGCCTTCCTTTGCCCAGCACCCTGCCTTGTACTATTGTTTTCTAAACCCACATGTTCTCAGGGAGACATCAACACTCTGAGTTCCACTTGACACTGCTGCAGTGCCATTGGCTTTCTGGAAATTAAGTGAAAATGGCCCACAGTCATTAATTCTTATTGGATTATTTTAAAGTTATATTCTAACTGGTTACTTTTAAAAGGTAAAGCATTCTTTTTACATCACACAAACATTCTTACCAAACTTATTTCTAGGCTCATGAACCCCTATTTCTCATGACCCATACTTTCTTTTTGTTCCTAATTAATCCAAAATTAACTTGAAGATCTAATGTGAAAAGCTACAGAAAATGCTGAGGAAATGGTAGCACAGGCGCAGTGTGTAATGGACAGGTCAATGAGCCTGTTGGATAACCTGTGGAACTGAAGGAGATGATGAGGCTGAAGTCCACCTGGCAGACTTGCATTAGAAGAAAGTTGATGAGCAGAGGAAAAACAAAGAACAGGATCTTCTGACTTAACATGCCTCTGGTTTGAGAGGAGCCTTCTCTGAATTTATGCATTTATTACAACATGTTTCAAACCACCAGAAAAGGATAATCAGCAGAGCATGCCTGAGTCTTTCACCACCGTTGGGAAGACGTGGCATGTCAAGCCACTTCCAATGTCAATACTGGATATTGTGGCATGAAACTTTTCCTCAGACAGAAGTACATCTCGGTATATCCTAACAGACATTAAGAATCTCTTTCCCCACCTCCTGTTTATCTGGAATGGTAAAAATCAGTAAGGACAAATACTTAGATGAATACTCTGACTTACTGGAAAAAATAGAATCTTTTTATCCATATAACTCAGACTGGAAATATATCTGATCTATCCATCTGATGCATGCCTGAGGAGAAGAATTGTTTAAAACTAAAGCAAGCAGAAAAATTTTTGATCATGAGAATGGTTTATAAGCTATTTTCTCAAGCAAGTGTCATGAAGATTTTTTTGACTACAGCACTGCAGGGTATTCTTTGATAGTTCTTTCCTATTATTGCATTTAGGCAAAAAAAAATTAACTATTTTATATCAAATCTAGAGGTTTCTAGAATTAGTGTGCATGGCCAGGAATCAGTACGTGCTTTCTGTCTATCAAGAAAATGAAACTCAAAATATGGAAGAGCTCATCAGTGGGACAGACCCAGGTCAGAAGACAACACTTCTGTCAGGGCTTTAATAATTGTTTGTATATTCCTGTTCAGTGAAACAGTGCTTCATACCTACTGAATTACATGACTTCAAGGCCTCATCTGCCACCTAATCTTTCCAGGATTTCGAGAATTTCCCAGTGTGATCTTTATGGCATTGCAGACTGCTTGGAGGCTGCAGGCAACCCCTCCCTCATCAAGCAAGCTAGTGCCACTCTGTATCTCTTTTCTGAAGCATTAAATTCTTGGGAGGAAAAGCTGGATTCCCATGTGGTATATTATGCTTTAAAAGGCAATTTTAAATGCATCGAATTCCTCAATGAAAGTACAGACTCTGTGAACTATGTGGAGCCATCTCTTCTCGAACGTGCTTTGGAAGACAGCCCCCTTGGGACAGGTTGAAGAGAGACAGCAGGAGAACGATGCAGCGGCTACTGCCAGTCCTAGATGACCACTGTGACTGGTTTAACTGATACCATGCTCACTAATGCTGGGGTTTGGTAATGAGGCTACTGTGTGCATCTGAAAAAAACATTGAATCGTGCTTCCTAACCCTGGCGCTGTTATCCACAGCACACTCTTTATGAGGCTTACTCTGGAAATCAAGATCGACAGCTTGTGAGAACTTGGCACCACGACTGCTCTTCAAAGCCCCAGGCTGCCAAAGCCCAGCGATTAGTGAAAAGGGCTTTCAAGCACAACAAGAAAGGACACTGCAAATAAGACAACTGCTGTGTACACAGTAGCAACGCTGGTGGCTTGAAATTAATACTACTGAAGAGTTGGGAAAATGTTTAGGAGACTCAAAAGTTCAGTCTAGCAGCAAAACTGGGGACTGAAAACACTGAGAAACTGCAGAAGTAAATATTAAAGCAATTCTGTTTAAACATCCAAACATGATGAGACTGGCATTCACAGTAGATACCAGAGGTACAAGAAGAATTTAGAAATTCCACATTATGTTCCAGCTAAACTGCTTCTGAGTCAGAACTTTCTATGGAACAAAGGTATGTACAGGAAAGAGTGAAAATTAAGTCTATACTGAAGAAATACAGAAGAATTTAAGAAATCAGGAGTAGTCACAGGAGTAACATTAACTCTTTCAATTTTGAAAAAATGTTTGGTCCACAATCATACTTATATGCCAAAAGCCATATTACACATAACAGATAATTATTCAGGCAGCAATGAAGCATCTAAAACAAAACGTGCCAGGTCACACTAGTGGGTATATGAAGTTTTGCAAACATAACGGGTGGAAAACAAGCACATGCTAAGGTCCAAGTTCAGAGTACAGGGTAGGTGAGGTATCCTACAGCACTTTGAATGGCACTAGACACCCATGTGTAAACAAAATCAATATTCAACACTGTTCAGAAAGCAATTCAGCTTGCCTTAAATAAGATATCTGGATTTAGTCACATGAAGAAACCACTGGACCTCAGTGTTGGTACTCATTAATTCTCCACCAATTTCAATAGGAGTTTACAAGCTTCATCTCCATGTAGCCACTTGCATTTGTGCATCTTAATCAGGAGCAGTATTCACACACCAGCATGGATTTAGATAAGATGGTCAAACCTTTGTATGGTCAGCGGCAGCACAGAAGACGGACTGGTGAAAAGTACAGCAGGAACCCGATATAAAAAACATTGCCAAGGCTTGCATGGCGTTGGGAGGGAGAGGGATATTTATTTTTTCCAAGAATATGCATTATCCAAACTTTAGTAGACAGTATTCTCTTTCTTGCATGAAATCCACATGCTTCATTATATAGAAGAACACCTTTTTGTTGTTTGTTCATTTTGTTTTTTTAAATCTATGTTCTCTGTTGTGCCATGTAAAAAATAACACTGTATCTGTATTAACTTATTTCTTTTTACAGTGGCTAAATATGTTGGTCATGATACTTCTCCTTTTAAAAGTTTATCTTTGACAAGTGATGTTATTAAGAAGCTGATTGTTTTCCATCTTCTAGTTTCAGAGTTTACATACAAATTCAAAAGACAATTACATGCTGTTCGGCAGAATATTTTATACCATATTGCAATCTGCATATCCTCTAGAAAAATGTGACTTTACTTTGTATTTCAGTGTTCTCTTTATCTTATATTCCACAAAATATTTGGTGGTGTCAGTTTTACAAAATCTGATTGATAAGTCTTTCTTATTTGTGTCAAAACTAAACTGAAATGTAATATTTAAAGGCTGTTCACCTGAACCAATAGTCTGTTAGAAACATGATTATGAAATTCCTAAATAGAATGCTCCAACTACTGTTTAAATTATGTTCCTATTCATAAGATTTTTGAACAATAGAAAAATAAGGGTCAGTGAAGCAATTAGGAATGGAGAGACAATAAGAACATATTTCATTGTGTAAGACAGTGAAAGTTAAAACAAGATATAATAAGACAAAATATAATTATGTAATAACAGCAATGTGAGATGTTCTTTTACACATGAACATAATCTATATCAGCCAAGTAGTCTATTTTTTTTATTTTTAAATGAAAATCTAGAAAACTATAAAATCATCTTGAATTTATTAAATGTTATCCTTACTCAGTAACTTTGATCTTAATGCCTAAGGTAAGAAAAAATTTAATATTGTTTTTGTACAAAACACACATCTTTCTCAGACTCAGTAAAGAAGTTTTCTCCAATTATGACAATATAGCCCATCAAAAATTCATCCCACCCAAACCTCTTAATGATATTTCAGTATGCATATGAATGCATTAAAAACTATGCAACAGGGCAAAGAAGTGGGAAAATATTCTGGAAATCATGATATTCTAATTATATAAGAATAGTGTGTAAAACTGAAAACTATACTATGGGGTTTTTTCAGACACAAAATCTGAGACAACAGAGATTTCCACATCAGTGTTTGAGCAGTAACAGTAGAATACAAACAAGTGATGCTTGAGATTTTCTTCTACTCAACCCCATCCGAAGTTACTTAAGAAGCTACCTGACCACATCTACACTTCATTTAAATATGGGCTCGAATTCAATCTCAACCTCCAGCATGTACCTGTAAAGTCTCTGGAACTTAAGAAGGTGTAAACTTTATGCTCTTACTATCCTTTAGGATAAACATAAACATTCAGGCTGCATGTTCCAAGCCCAGACATCTTTATGCTTGCTGAAATTAAGTCTGCATTTATATTATAGAATCACAGCATCACAGAATGCTTTGGGTTGGGAGGGAACTTCAAAAATCATATAGTCCAAACCCTCTGCCACAGGCAGGAACATCTTTCACTAGATCAGGTGGCTCAAATCCCCATACAACCTGACTTTGAACACTTCCAGGGATGGAGCATCCATAGCTTTGGCCAACCTGTTCCAGTGTTACACCACCCTCATAACAAAAAAAAGTCTTCCTTGTGTCCAATCTAAACCTGTCCTCTTTTAGTTTAAAGTTGTTGCCTCTTGTCCTGTCACTACAGGCACAGAGAAAATGTATTTCTCCATCTTTCTAATAAGCCCCCTTTATGTATGGAAAGGTGTAAAAAAGGTCTTGCTGGAGCTTCTCTTCTCCAGGCTGAACAACTCCAACTCCCTCAGCCTTCCTTCACAGGAGAGGTATTCCAGCCCTCTGATCATCTTCACAGCCCTCCTCTGGACCTGCTCCAACAGGTCTATGTCTTTCCTGTGCTGAGGACTTCAGACCTGGACACAGTACTCCAGGTGGTGTGTCACCAAAGCAGAGTAGGGGAACAGAATCACCTCCCTTGACCTGCTGGCCACACTTCTTGTTATGCAGCCCAGGGCATGACTGGTTTTCTGGGCTCCAAGCACACACTGCCCAGCTCACGTCCAATTTTTCATCTACATATTTCACTATACCCCGCAATGATATCATATAGCCATTGCCAGGTCAAAGTAGTAACTTGAGCTCACTCTTGTGAAAATTTGATGTTGTGTACATTGAAGTAGTATTCACTCAATTTAAGACATGGACCTTGTTTATATAAATGAGAAGACTTATGTCTCCTGGGCTATAGCCAGTGGAGACTTACTTGTAGCTTCTCCTGGAAGATGGCATAATGCAGCAGTACACCTGTGGCAATGTGAATAGAAATGCACGAAACAAGGTGAAGTTTCCCCTGCCTTTATGTCTTCAGAGACATGCATGTCCTTTGACTCTTGCAGAATTTAGTGTTTCCAGGTCAGGCCCACACTGAGGGCTGTGAACGTACAGAAAGAATAAACATCTAGTGGGTTAGAAATTGTCCAGATTCAATAACATGACCTCTCTTAACTGAGAGCAGAGTAATAAATAGGACAAAAATAAAGTCCTACATAAAAAATATGACAAACACATGTAAGTAACTACAAACAGCCCAAAGATTCAACTAATGACTACAGCATTCCAGACACCAGAGGCATCAAAACAAAGTAGAAAAGAATAAACAATATAAAAGTATCACTTTATGGGTAGTCTCAGCATTTTTGTTTTTATCCCTGAGAAGCCAAAAGCCGACAGGATAATTTCTAACATTTCAAATCACTCAGATACACTCCTATCAGTCCAGAAGCACATTCATCTTGTTAATGACACTCAACTGTGGCCTATTCAACATATAATGAATGACTTTTCAATGTTTAAATTTAAAATGAGAGCATACGTCACAAATCATTCACAGAAATAAAGGAACAGACTATGACAAATACATCATAGTGTATGGAAGAAGTCCCAGTTTTTCATGTCCCATAATATTTGAGTCTTAAAGCAATGATGCTTCCTTGAAATCTATAAACCCTTTTCTTTAACGCACCAAAAATGAAAGAAAGAAATCAAACTCAAGATATGGTAACCTGTTAGACTTGGTATCACCTGTTACAGCCTTGTTGCAACTCTTAGCTGAACATATTCTTTATTTTTTTTCTCGTGTCAGGAATCTCTTCTAATATTTGCCTGCAATACTCCTGTCATACTTTCAGTCCCATATATATAATCTATTCCAAAGACACAAAAGGGTTTTTTTTTCCTAATGGCATTTCTTGATACAATGCAACAAGAAATCTTTGCACAAATAGCTTAGCAAAAATTTAATTAGGCATGTTGAATGGAAAAGCATAACATATGCTTCTATGCTAGCTAATGTATTCTGAAGGGTCATTTGATCTTCTATTTCATGGTGTAAGGTGATAACTTATGTGTGATAGAAAAGAATTCTCTTCTCAATCATATTAGCTTTTTCAATTACTCAGGATTATTATTTGCCCCTATTTCTCCCCTTATAATTTTCTAAAACACTGAATACTATTTCCAGAGCCAGGAAATAATACTAGATGAGTTAATAATTCAGTGTAGTATGACAAATCCTGGATTTCAGTGCTATACTACAACCTACAAATAGTATAATACAAAATGTGCAAATTTACCCTTATCGCTATATAATACGAGGAAATTTTATAGCTGAGACATGGAGAAGATCAGTTTGGAAACAAAAGTCCATACTACAAATAACATGTGCTATGTTGCATCACAAGCCCCTTCTCATTGAAGCCCACATGAAAAAAAAGTAACTCAGTTTATATAGAAGGGCTTATTGCTGCATTCTAGCCACATATGTAAAATCCTTTCATGCATTTATGATTCTAGAATATCTCCTTTATGAATAGATTGCCAAAATACATTTGAAATTTATTTCTGTGTATGTATTAGGCCAAAATTCCATATAGTCCGATAATGAATGACATCTTATTCACTATGCTTGAAGTACATTTGTTTGGATTTTTTGTTTCTTTGCTTGTAATATTAATTATGGCCAAAGTTTACAGAAAGATACGTATCCTCCAGTGTAAAGGGACAGTTTGCAAGTTCCGTTTCATACACCTACTTGGACTGAAATATCCATTAAATATTTTCTATAAAGTCAAAACACAGGAGTCGTCTCATGTTCAAAAGCTGTGGAGATGTAACAATTATGTAGGAGATACACACAGGTGGACGAAATTATTAAAATTCTCATTCAGACAAGAAAACATAAAAGCTGAATGACTAGTTCTGCTAACTGAATGACTAGCTTCTGCAGGGAAAAAACTGAAGAAAAGTGGATTCTTAAGAGAAAAGTTTTGACTTATGATTTCCTCTCCGATTTCTAGAACTTGGAACAGAATCGCCTTCCTCAAAGTGAAACAGGGGTTTTGAATAGTTTCCCTCACTCAGTGTCTGTAGGATCAGGAAAAGCCAGTATACATTTCATGTACTTCTATCTCCCCAAAAGTCAGGTGTGGAGCCTAGGATAGTTCTGTAAGTCAGTGAGATTCACCTCATGTATCTAGGACATGTAGATGTCCAAAGAGGGAACTGTCTTATGGAGGAGGCTAACATTTGCCGTATAGAGGGCCTACAGAGTAACTTGCATTAGAGAGCTAAAGAAGGAATCTCTCTCCCCACATACATTCTGTGATGTTCAGCAGAAAGAGCTCATAAGTGAGGATTTATCCATCTTTTTGTGTGGTAGGGCTGGGTTGTAGCCACAGGACAAGCAAACCACTGAAAACTGATATAGTGGAAAGAAATTTCTCCCCCTAAAATATCTGGTGTATCTAATAAAAATTACCCATCTACAGTATTAGTTAAATATTGTATATAATCTAGCTAGCTATGTGAGGCACCACCCTACTCCTTGTGATAGGTGCCTGCATCATGGGAAGAGAAAGCAAACCTGCAGATTCATTACATTGTTCTGCATATGTAATAAGAGGAAAGAGAAGATGGCAGAAACCAGACAAAACTGAAGGTAGCTATTTCCAGTACAAGAACTGAAAAAGTTGGAGACTCATACAATGCTCATTACAAATTATCTGGGGTCTGGAACATCAAGGGGACAAATACGATTCTTAGTCAGAGGCTCAACATCGCATAATTTTTTACCATGGACTTTTTAGTATTATGATTCAGCCTCCTACTTAAAACTCATTAAAAAAAAGAAGCTTCCTGTATTTCACTGTGTGACAACTGTAAGAGATTCACTTATGTGGAGCATGTTTTAGCAACTGCAGGTAAATCTTTGAAAAAGCAAACTAAAATATTAATTCTGTTTGCAACAGTTGATAGCAACAGTTTGGCCTTGAAACAGTAAAGCAGAATAATTTACTGTCAAACTATACAGGAGTACGCATTTGCTATATCAATTTAAAGAAATGTGAAACATTATTTTTGGACTTAGATATGTACCTATGGATCAAGTCTCTTAATAGTCAGGGATGCAATATAATACTAGTGTTACACTAGAGTTGAGAGTTATATGCATGGTTAATTATGTTTTTAATTAAGAAAGTAAGGCTTGTTGGTCATTCCCTGTGTCTCCCTAGCCTATAAATGGACCTCTGGAGAAGGATTAACAACATAATACAAAGGAAACATCCTTTTTCTTTCCCTCTCATGCCAGATAAAAAGCATTTGATAACAGACTTCTTTAATGCAATAGGAGATGTAGTGGGACCTGCAGCTGAACAGAAAAAGAGAGTAGTTTTTATTTTTTTTTTCCCACTTCAAAAATTGCTCTTAAGTCAATTCTTCAAAGTTTATAGATATCCTATAAATCATTCATGTGCTGGAACACTAAAGAACAAACAAACAACATGCAGCCATTGACTTTCACAGCAAGGGTTTGTACATACAGGAAGGGAGGACTTGTCTCTAAGACCTAAATTCAGCAAAGCATTTGCACATCCATAAGCTAAAGAAATCCCAAAGACGTGCCTATATCTACTAAACACAGTGTATGAGATCAGGGTCTGGTGTCAAGTGTCAGGGTTACTTCTAAAGACTTGCTTTCAAAGAAATTTCTTGATTAGTGCGAAAGGCAAAACATGACAGAAGATGGGGATCAGAGTAAGGCTTTGTGTGTATATTTTAACCACTAACCACTACCCCTCTCACCTCCTCCCTAATTCTGTGAAAATAAAAATTCATTCTTATTTGGACTATAAATGTATTTGATTTAAACCAATGGTATATCCAACTCTGTAAATAGTTAAAATACCATTCCAGTAGAAAAAAGGAAAAGGAACCTGAAAGCCTTGTGCATGACCACAGTTCTCCTCAGAAGTGGGATGTATTCTTCAGGGATAACAGCTCGTCATCTATCTCACTCATTATATAACTCAGGAAACTGTGAATTTTCTGCAATAACAGGAAGTGCTTGAAAAAATATTTATAATTGTCAATGAATTAATTCTCTATAGACATCTTAGAGAAGATGGGCAAGAACAGTTATCCTTTATTATGGGGAAATCAAGAATCTAGGAAAGAAAGCCAGAGCCACAAAATGATGGCAAGTAAATGCAAAATCTGTATTCCTCCTGACTCCAAATGCCAGATCCATGTTGGATTGAACTTATGTTCATCTCCAATAAAAATGGCAGAAATAAGAAAAATAAGGAGAAAAAAAATCAATACCATTTGCAATTGTAAAATCGTACCTTCTGATTTCATTGAATATTCAAAATAATGACTGTCCAGAGCTGCACACACACCTTATTTAAGCTAAAACAGAAATGTATCTCGTGATCAAGTGATCTTGGAAACGAGCTCTTGTCAGAGAATATATAAAATTAATATTTCTCTTTTTTAGGGAAGATGAAAGGAAGGTGAGGGTTTTTTTGGTAATATATGGCTATAAACTCAAGTTAAATCTATACATATTTCCTTAATGCTGTTACTGAGAAGCCACAAACTATTGCAGATTGCATAACAACTGTACCATGATGAAGTTATAGTTCTGAAGTTATATTGATGTTGGGTAGATAAATGCAAAAGGAATGCAACATTACAACAGTAATCAATCAGAAAAATAATCCAGAGACTAATCAATGTCTCTAAATAAGAGAACATTAATCCCTGATGGAGATATTACAAACAAAATAATATCTAGCTTAGCTATCTAAATTCCACTCACCATCTCCTTCTATTATGTTCATCATGGAATCGAATTTCAGAGGACTCCAAAGGGCTGTTGCTCCAAGTCTGATTTTTTTCATTATTCTATTTAATTGTGTGCACTGTAATTTAATCTACTGTAATGTTGCCTCTATTGTGCCAATGCAAAATTCCATGTAACAGTAACCCATTAAAGTATATTAAAAGTATCTATCATGATCCTCAAGAGTAGAGATAATATTATGCACAGAAAATCGGGACTTAACTTAATTGTTGCAAATAATTCAAGGCAGTTCTTTTTGCATTTATCTATATGTAAGACAGCAAGAACAATAATTGTAAAACAAAACTCAGTGAGATCAAACCTGGTCTTTACGAGGTTACATGTAGATAAATAAAATACATTGAAATATAAATCCCTATTCTGAAAAAGTATAGATAGGAAAAAACAGTGTGAAAAGATCTACAGTACCCCAAATTGTTGTTTCTTTATTTATAATTTCTTTGTCTCCTTTTTTTTATCTTCATCTTCCTCTCTCACACATGAATGTGCTGCTTTTTTCTTCCTGAGGTTATAGTTTTTAGGAAAACTTACTGCCTGCTTCAGAGGCACTGACATTCATGTCAGGACTCACACTGACTATGCAGATGCCATGTGCAGGAGAAGGGGATCTCTCGGTTGGTTGCATGGTTCCACAACCAAACCTTTTTGTCAAGATGAGGCACCGGAGCAGCCCCATGGACAGGAGCAGTAACTCAACAGCACCAACCAGCACCAGAGACTGATGAAATCTGAATGACCTGAAATCAAGAAGAGTTTGGAACAGATCTGGATGTCAAACTCAGGCTTTGGGGCATCATACTGGCACCGCTACAGACAGAGAGATATTGCAGCTGAGTAACTCAGTGGTTTTGTTTCTTTTGTATAATACATATGTACACAGCTTTGCTTACTTTGCTGGGTTATTCAGAAAACCTTACAATATTCCACAAACAAAAATTTTAAACTGTTTTTCAGGTCAAAAATTTACTTAACATTTACAAGTTGGCAAAAGAGAAAGCATGTAATCTTTCACTACTTCAAACAACACATACTTTTCTTCACTAAGGGCTATCTTTACCCTTCCCACATTCCTCTCTTTTGCCATTTATTTGCTTTGCCTCCTTTAAAGTTTCATGGTCCTCCATTACTTCTAACTCAGAAGAGAAAGAATAAACCTGAAGCACTATCTCAATGTTTTGTCCCTTGGAAGTAGTCCATTTTAGCAGAAAGAATGTGTCCCACCTTTTTAAAAATAACAGTATAGATCTTACAAATGTCTTGTCAGAGTTAAGAAATATGTGAGTCTGCTTTAACACCGGATCTGAGGAAGGCGCTGAAAACTTTTATTATCACCACTGCGCTGCATCAGCAACAAAACAGGGATCTTTCAGCATCTGTTTGAAGTCTGATATAGTGTCTTTGTGAGGATAATGTAATTTTCTTAACTATCGGCCTTAAAGTATGAAATTTTTAACACAGTTAAATTGCCTTCTTGGTTATTCCATTTTGAAAATGCCATCACTAATTACATGGAAGTATCCTATCACTCCATGAATCAAGTTAGCAGAAAATACTTAAAATGATATATTTGGTTGAATCTCTGCAACCCTTCTAACATCTCACTCTTCAGACTGGGACTTTAGTCTAAAAATTAGTAGACAAATATTTGGATATTGCATTTGAATTTCTTTAGCTCACTACCAAGAGTGATTTATTCCTCTCACTGGTCATTAGTGAAACTGCCACTGGCTTCAGCAGTACAAGAACTGCACTTCTGGGATACTGAGAGTACCTTACAGATTTCCTTAGGTGTCAAAGGAAATAATTCAAACAGTTCCCAAGTTTTATTTAAATTGCAAACATTTTAAAATACTTAAATGAGTGTCCCACTTTCCAGATAGTTTTAACCTATCTTTGCATGTAACCAACCTATGCACTTTAATTTTTCATTAGTAATTAATATAGATAAAGTTTAAGAAGATATGGTAATATCAATTTTTCTGCCATCTTTCCAATTTCAATTAAAAACTTATGTTCCAATTTTCCACGGGTATGCAGAAATAGAAGTCTTTGTTATATAATATCAAATAATTTCATAGGAAAAGGCATATCAACAAGGTCAGAGGCTTTAGTCTGGTTTTGTTTATTATGCACACAAGCTTGCACAAGTTGTTTGGTATTTATAGGGTTTTTTAAGAAATCACAGGTGAATAAATTATAGAATCAACAATGAAGACTGTTTCCAATATTTGCAGCCCAAAATTTGTAGTCCAAAATTTGTCTCTGAGAGACAAAAAGGCCATAAAGTTTTTTTTTATTTGGGATCTTTCTCTCCTGGGGAATATTCACTGAGCAAAACATCAGCATAGCAGTCTTCACTGGGGGCTTTTTGTTACTGTTGCTCCAGGCAGGGGCAGATGGAGAGACAATCAGGACACAAATGTGGTGCTTCTTTGCCCCAGCAATTCCTAATGGCTAATTCTTGACCTCGCACCAGTGAAAACAAGCTCCAACATTGAGGAACAACAGTTACATTGTAACTCATGCCCCTTTTCAGGACGGGACACTGCATACCTCATCTTATCTACCGATAAGAAAATACGTTGCGGTAACTTGGGCTATAGCTGTAAAGTCTCCTGACACAAGTTTGATGATTTCACTCACAAATAGCATTTTTTATAGAAGTGCAACTAAAAAAATTCCAGCAGCCAGAGG